>LPNX010732619.1:145880-283636 GCA_001517045.1 Pseudotsuga menziesii | reverse complement strand
CGTTTTGAGGGCTTCTATCTAGCACATGAGTAAAAAATCAGGTTTTCATCGCCAAATTTGGCCAAAAAGTGTTACCCATCTTCATGGAATCACCCGAATGGTTTATCGTGGTGTTGTTCACTCATATCATATTACCACTTATGCAATAGAGGATTGCGACACAAAGCGAGGCTCTGGATATCGCCATGAAATTGGAATCTTCACCCGTTGGAGAAAATGCAGTTGGTATGAACCAAATTCAGATGCAGTTAGCGAACCTGACATTCCAGCTACAAGCCATCAAGAAGGGAAAATAACAATGTAAGGATCTCTAGTGCACTTGGTGTCGCACAAACGGGCATACCAAGGATACCTTCCCAGAATTCTGAAACTATCTATTGTCAGGAGCGTTGAACCCATTGAGTGGCGATAGTGTACCATGGTGCCTCATTTTTCAAGTATATGGACATCGACATGAAGAGTGTGGGTACATGCAAAAGATGGTGACAAAGCCAACGAACCTATACTGCACATTTTGTCGGTCTTTCAGGCATGAAGATAAAGATTGTCATGCATATGACCTACTCCAGGAAAGAACATATGACTCATACTATGTGAAGGGTGAGGACCATCGAGTAGTACAACAATTGCATTCACAGCCGCAGGTGGTGAAACCACCAGCTCAACCGTAGTATTTAGCACCACCGCATATGCAGTTTATACTGCAACAGCAAATGCAATAGCCGCAACAACATTTTGTACTACAACCATAGTTGAACCTAATGCAGATAGCTCCATAGTAGCCGTAGTACATTTAGTCAACACAGTATGTTCAGCAACAGCTGAATCCCCCGTCGCAGCAATTTGCACAACAGAAGTATCGACAACAAGGAGGGTTTTGCAAAGGATTCCATGGAGGATGAGGAGGAGGATTTGGTTGAGGAGGTGGACGAGGTCACGAACCTGTCCAATGTTACAATTGTAGTGTGTTGAGGCATTATTAGAGAGATTGTCTGCAGTTACAGTGTACCTGCACATATTATACTGCGATTGATCACACTATTGAGAACTGTCCACAACTAATTGTGAGGTGGCAAGCCGAAAATGTACCGTAATTAGAAAATTAGAATCAATTGCAAAACCAAAATTAAGTGCAGAATCAGCCTCCATTGCAAATCCAGATGCGGAACCAAATTCCAATTTAGAACCAGAATACAAATTAGAACGTGGGTCAACCTGTGAATCCACCACTGAACCAGACTTAAGGACTGACAGTTGTGACAATTTAAACGGAACCCGGGACGAAGGATGTTGATGTCGCAGTCATCACGCATGGAGGTGCAACAATGGGAGAAGATGGAACTCGTACATAAGTTCGGCTGGCTGGGAAGAAGAAGGCATAGTTTGACATTGACGCTAAGAAAGACACATTCTTTGAAGCACGCGATGCGATCGGAAGGAATCTTGGTAAGTCACCTATTTATGAAATTCCCACTGCTTTTGATTCCACTTTGGAGGTAGGACCATTGTGATAGCATGGTACCTTGCAGAGTTTCTTTGAGAGTTGTTTGTCGTTGGAAAGATATCCCGATGCTCTTGCCGAGATGGAAATCTTGTTGTATCGACCGGCCAAAGGACGGAAGGATTCCGTAGTGAATTATTTGCATAAGAAAAATATGGGAAATAGATGTGCTTGAGCATTCAGATTGGGGACTATGAGGTAGATTCAATCATCCTATATCTAGGCTCAGATGTTAATATCGTGACAAGACAGACATGGAAGAAGATGGGGAGGCCAATGCTGGGCTGGTCTTCAGTGCTACTGTGATTGGCTAATCAAGCCAAGGTTCACCCAATCGAGTGTGTATCGCACCTGGTAGTGGATGTTGAGGGCATGAAGACCTATGCTGTTTTTGATGTGATTGAATTCGTTGATGGTGGAGGCTCCTATCCTACGTTGTTGGGGATTGGATGGGCCAATGATAGTATGGCAGTAATCTATTTTAAGAAGCGGATGATGACCTTTGAGAATCAAGACATTAGAGTCATTTATCCGATGGATCCAATGAAGGGAGAAAATATATTGAGCTAGTAAAGGACAAAGTTATAAGAGGATGGCATCATACATATAACATTTCAGAAGATTACATCCATCTAACTGCTGATGGATAACTTGGTTGGTACAACGCTAGCTCTGCATCCTTTGATTTTGATGATGCTTTAGAGAACTGGTAGAACCGCTTGCATGAAGTGTCACTATGGAAATGTGGCTTGATTACGCAATCATTGTGTCGTACCATGACTAATACTATTGAGTTACTAGCCTATGAAGGACTACCGAAGTCATCTGAGTTTCTTGTTGAATTTGAAGATAAGGTATCAAAACCACAGTGGTTGCTAGAATTGGAGACAGCATTGAAGGCGACTCCATCACGCTGGTGGGAGACCCATAAGAGGTCGACCACTGGATGGTCACACTATTGAAGGATGATGACAATCTGATTTGGAGATGCAGAAGTATATCACACAGGAAGATATGACAGGTGGAACAATATTGGTGATCATCTAATCGAGTGTCAAAATTTGTGGGCATCATGGCCAAAGGATGAGTGGGTCCATGCCTTTGTCCACACATTGGATGAAATGTCGCAATATTGGTATGTATTAGCTAAATTGTGCAAAGAGATCTGTTATCTCTAGGGTTGTTCCTAGTGTGTCTTTTCAAATTTTGGATTTGCATTGGTTTTTCTTCTTTTAAATTTCATTTTGATTTGTGTCTTATTATTGTTTGTTAGCCTTTATCATTCCTTTAGATACCTTAAATCATTAAAGTTCCATTCAGCAAATAAAAAACCTATGTATGTGTAAAGAATTATGCGTTACATGGTAGATTTTGCAAACTGGCAGCGAATTCCCAAACTGGCAGCAATTTGAGAGCGTGCAACATATGGAGTTTTGATGGATACAGGTGGTTCAAGGAAAAAGAAACAGCTATCATATTTTATGTAGGCTACTGGGTGGTCATGCCGAGTCAATCAGAGCAAGAAGCAATTCCTCAAAACGTTTTTCTTTTTCTTGAACCCGGGAGGAAGTTTAGATCTCTGTAATCACAGGCTTTCCTTCAAGTTTCCCTAAAGGAATTTCATATTTCATTGCAATAAGTAGGAAGCCAAAGGATTTCCGCCAGTGGATATGGCAGAAACCAGCAGGATATTGATAGAGAGGCCCACAACTCTCAGGTCGATATTCTTCACTGTAACTGCGGCGCTCATACTGTTTTCATCTCCAGCATCCGCCATTGATGGACCCATAAAGACCATAGTCGTTCTGGTACTAGAGAATCGCTCATTCGACCACGTTCTGGGCTGGATGAAGAAACTGAATTCAGAAATCGATGGAGTTACAGGCCAAGAATGGAACCCAATCAGTACCAAAGATCCAAACTCGGCTAAAATTTATTTCAGGGATGATGTAGAATTCGTAGATCCAGATCCAGGACACAATTTCGAGGCAGTAAGAGAGCAGGTCTTTGGATCGAATGATACTTCTGCTAATCCACCGCCCATGACTGGATTCGTCCAGCAGGCTCTAGCTATATCAAAGAATCTCTCACAGATTGTGATGAAGGCCTGAAGCGCTTCCTGTCTACAGCGAGCTTGTGAAGGAGTTTGGGGTTTTTGATCGGTGGTTCTCTTCTTTGCCTGGCCCTACTCATCCCAACAGGCTCTTTGTGTACTCTGCAACTTNCGCTTCCTGTCTACAGCGAGCTTGTGAAGGAGTTTGGGGTTTTTGATCGGTGGTTCTCTTCTTTGCCTGGCCCTACTCATCCCAACAGGCTCTTTGTGTCCTCTGCAACTTCTCATGGCGCCACAAGCCAT
Organism: Pseudotsuga menziesii; assembly: GCA_001517045.1. Classification (NCBI taxonomy): domain Eukaryota; kingdom Viridiplantae; phylum Streptophyta; class Pinopsida; order Pinales; family Pinaceae; genus Pseudotsuga; species Pseudotsuga menziesii. The sequence continues at coordinate 279,779 of LPNX010732619.1, read as the reverse complement.
ATTACGAAGCAGTTAGCAATTGGATATCCTCAGAAAAACTGTATTTGAATCACTCCATGAATCGAGGTTGTCGTTTGGGATCTATTATCAGAACATTCCTGCAACTTTGTTTTACAGAAATCTGAGAAAGCTCAAGTACATTCCCAGGTTTCATCACTACAATCTCAAGTTCAAGCGCCATGCCAGAAAGGGGAAGCTTCCTAATCTCGTGGTTATAGAGCCTCGCTACTTTGATCTCAAGCTCTTTCCTGCCAACGATGACCATCCTGCTCATGATTTATCAGGAAGTGGTGGATATTCCCACTACAAAGATTGTCAGATGGTTAGTTATTTGAGGGCTTTATGTAGTCTATCAGTCTTCTATGAGATGGGATTGTGTTATTTGATGTGGGTTGTATTGGCTTGCCTCATATGGTATGGTAAAACAACTTCAGTAGTACTCGCCAAAATGTAAATCCATACATCTACAGTGCATTCTTGCATGCATGTATGTTTGTATGGATCGTCTGTTCTTATTAGAACTGCACATGGTGTCAGACAACTGACATAGAGTTACTGTAAAGGGAAAGCTGGATGCTCTGTCTTTTGGTGAAGGAGTTACTCCGGGGCATTTGAGCATGATGCTGATGTCATCCGTTGATCCATCGAGGCGCAGAACTGAAACATTGAATTTGAAGGTCGACCTTGGGGTGAAGACAAAGACACAACTCATGGCAGAGAGATCTGTATTTAAGGTTCTGTTGATGACTGTAATTGCTTCTAGGGCAGAGCCCGAACTTCAGGATCCAAAGGATGACTTTGTCCCCAACGCTATTATGGGCTCACTATCCTGGAGCTGGATATGAATTGGTTGAGTCTGCCACCTATAGGGGGAGGGATAAGGCAAAAGCATATCAATAAGAAGTCTGGTCAGCTAATGAAGTTCTGGAATCATGGGTTATTTTCCAGTTGTACACATTTGAGAACTTGAGGGATGATTCATAGCAAGATCTTAGGATCAGTTAGCAAGAATGTAGGATCTAAAACAAATCTGTTTTGTTTCTAAAAACTATTTAGTCAGTGTAAGTCTGAGAGCTTGGCAGAGAGGAGGGGTCCCAGCTAAGGCTTGAGAGCAAAGAAAGGTTCTTCCTTTCAGGAGAACGCAGGGGACTGTGGTGTTGGCACTTTTTGGGAAGGATGCTGGACAAATTGTAAACACCTTTGTATAGCATACAGTCTTTGCAGCTTCAACAGGTTTTAGCTTTGAATGAAATATAATGATGCTTTGTTTCTGTACTACATGAGCTATTTTCTTTGGTAATTCTTTTACATTTATGGTCATTCATAATCCATTTTTGTAATTCTTATTTGAAGAAGCAGTTATCTTTATTATTTATACACAGTCACATTTGCACTTTATGTTACAGGATCATAGAATCTTTTGTATTGAATGCTGTTCTGAATGTTTATGTTATCTGATCTTTATGATTTTCTTTCCAGCCCTCACTGTTATACAAGCCTGTCATACACTTTGCTTTTCTTGTGAATACTTGTATCCAATTCTCTGTGACATATACCAGCTGTCTGTATTTGTAATGTTATGATCTCATACCTGAAAAATGTACAAACATATGATATCAGCCTAATACCCTATAGTACTGTGAAGATATATTAGCCTTAAGTTTTATACCAGTTTGTCTTCCTGATTTGATTTCATTTGATTTGGCCATTGTCAACCTAAGATTTCCTTAAGCTTGGATCTCGTAGTCTAGGTCCAACTTTAGGGATAACAAGATCACCACTTGGGAGGAGTTGACATTTTTCTTTACTCACACCTTCAGTTTTCGGATTCTAACCCAGATGTTCATAATGTGCTACAACTTATCCATGATGTTGTTTTGAAGGTAGCGCTGGTCACATATCCAATATATCCGCATGTGCATTGCCACATGCATTCAATGATGGAATGTTATAATGTGATAGAAGAGCCAGATGATGATGATTTGAGGAATATCAATATTCTAGAAACATAAGGGAGTTGGGATGTCACAGCATCGAATGTACCGACGGATCCCATGAATCATCCATGGAAAATAAGGAAGTGCAACATTGCAACAGAAGATAACCCGAAGTTTTCAAGTGTGGGGGATTAATGGGATGACGAGACCATGGAAAAGATCATGGATCTATTGCATGAATTTCAAGGCCTATTTTCGACGAAGTTTTCTGATCTGAAGGGGATACTGGGAGATTTAGGAGAGATGAAGATCCCATTGAAACCTTATCTAGAACCATTAAAACAATGACCATATCATCTGAATCCACGATACAAGGAGAGGGTAAAAGCTGAGCTTGATCCGATGTTGGATGCTGGAATAATTGATCCAGTTGAAGAATCAGAATTGATCACTCTAATGGTGGTCCAAGACAAGAAAACAGGTGAAGTTTGAATTTGTGTCGATCTAAGAAAATTGAATGATGCGTGCATGCATGATCCATTTCTGACACCATTTACTAATAAAGTTCTATAGGGAGTGGATGGTTAAGAAATGTATTCTTTAACTGATGGATTTTTTGGCTATCACCAGATCAGAATCGAAAAACAGGATTGCCAGAAAACAACATTTGTTACTGATTGGGGTTGTTTTCAATACACAGTGATGCCTTTCGGGTTAAAGAATGCACTTGCGATATTTTCCCGAATTGATGTTGCTGCATTCAAAGATTTTATTCAGAAGTTTTTTCAAATTTACATGGATGATTGGACAGTTTATCGATTGATCAGAGACCATTTGGAAAACTTGCGATTAATGTTGGAAATATGTCGACAGCATCAGATCGCATTGAACTCAAAGAAGTGCATTTTATGCACACCATTTGGGATGCTTCTGGGTCACATCGTTTGTAAGCAAGGAATGTTGGTTGGCCTTGTGAAGATTGTGTTGATCTTGAGCTTTCCACTGCCTACAAATGTGAAGGTGCTCAAAGCAATGTTGAGGCATACAGGGTACTATCGCAAGTTCATACGGGGGTATGCTTCAATCACAAGACCGATGGAAAAGTTATTGAAGAAAGATGCAACATTTGCATGGATTCAAGAGTGTCAAGGGAGTTTCGACACACTGAAAGCCAAGATGGATTAGGCATTGATACTAGTTTTTCCATATTGGGACAAGGAGTTTCATGTTCACATGAATGCATCATCTGCATCATTTGTTGCGCTGGGAGTGGTGCTTGTGCAAACAGGAGAAGGATATCTAGATCACCTGATTGATTTCACTATTTGAAAGTTGACATCTACAAAGAAGAACTATATGATCATGGAAATGGAAGGTCTGATGATAGTATATGTGCTACAAAATTTTAGGAATTACCTATTGGGAAGTCATTTTAAGATGTTTACTGACCATTCTGCTTTGAAGTACCTAGTCAATAAGCCTGTGTTGGGGGGGAATATATGTTGTTGGATACTTCTCTTTCAGGATTTTGATTTTGAGATAATTGGGAAGCCGGTTCACTTGAATGTTGGCCTTGATCATTTATCCCAAATTGAGATAGGTGAAGAGCCAACAAATATTGAAGACAGATTGTGAGATGCGCAGTTATTTATAATTGACATGGTTGATGACTACTATGATCGAATCATTCATTTTTTGATGACAGGAACCGCACCAAAGGACCTTACTACAAGTCAAAAGAAGAAGTTGGTGGTTAAGGCCTCGGATTTCGAGTTTATTGCTGGACAACTATGTAAACTAGGACCATATGAGATTTTGCGGCGATGCATTGTACCGCATGAACAAGGGAATATTTTTGCAATGGCCCATGCGGGAGTTGTTGGTGGACATTATGGAGGACAAGCTACTGCGAGAAAGGTGCTTCATGTAGGGCTTTGGTGTCCCACTCTGCATAATGAAGAGATAAACTATGCGAGGAGTTGTGATGTCTGTCAACGAAATGGAAATCCATCAAGGAGAGATGAGATGTCGCTAGTACCTCAGGTGACATTACAGCCATTTGATAAATGGGCTGTGGACTTTGTAGGGCCAATCAACCCACATGGGAAGAGAACTGGTGTGCGGTACATCATTATAGGGACAAACTATTTAACAAGATGGGAGGAGGACGCACCAGTTGCGGATTACATCGCTGTGACAACAACACGATTCTTATTTGAAAACATTGTTACAAGGTTTGGATGCCAAAGGATATTGATGAGTGAACAAGGGAGTCACTTCATCATTCACACAATAAGCGCATTTATGAAGGAGCTGTAGATGCAACACAAGAATAGTATCTCGTATCATCCATAGGTGAATGGGGCGGTGGAGGCATTCAACAAAATATTGGAGCACACGCTTACAGAGGTATGTAATGCAATTCATGTTGACTGGGACCTAAATATTCCAGTAGTATTGTGGGAATATCGTACCACTTGCAAGATAATGACGGGACATACACCATTTAAGTTGGTGTATGGGAAATAGGCAGTCATGCCTATGGAGTACATTGTTTCAAGTATATGTATTGCAAAAGCAACGAGAATGGATTATAAATCAACATGACGAATGGTTGGACCAATTAGTCCAACTTGAGGGAGACCGCTTTGTTGCGAGTTTCCACCAGCGCATTGAAAAGGATCGACATAAGGCTTGGCACGATCACCACATAAAGAATAAATAGTTTCAGCAAGGATATTTGGTGCTGTTATACAACAGCAAGTTCATGAAGCATCTTGGAAAGTTGCAGATGCATTGGTTAGCTCCATATCTTATTAATTCCATTACTTCTAGAGGTGCAGTTCAACTGCGTCAGTTAGATGGTGCAACACTACCAAATCTAGTAAATGGTAGCAGGATGAAGCCTTATAGGATAGGCCTAGAATTGTGTAGTGCTTAAGGAACTGCGCAATGAAAAAAAAATAGGTAGGATGATGGATGGAAGGAAGGCACACCAGGAGGAAGTGGATGCGCAAGAGTAGGAGTGATGCGCAAATAGTCATGCTGTGACAACTGCAGTGATGCGCAAATAGTCAAATCATCAATAAATGAAGATAGTTCACTGCAGTTAATCGATGGTGCTTGTTGAAGTGACTTGCATTTATGGTCGATCCAACTGTTGGATTGACAGAATCACCGACGGATTCAAGTCGTTAATGATGGATTTGGTAATGATGATTAGCATAATTTGATCATGATGATCGATGGATCAACTTGATGCTATAAGAAGGGGCTGAACACGGTTGGAATTAACCATTGTGCAAACTTGAGTTGAGTCGTCGAGTTGTAGAGTCTGAGTTAAGTTGCATGGTATAGAATGAATTTCTAAGATAATTCGAGTGAGTTGAGCGGATTGTTAAGTGCCGTGAGGTTGAGTGACTGTTAAGTCTCGCGGGGCATTAGTGCGACATGCAAAATGACCCAGTCACAGTAGAGATATCAAGTGAACAAGATTCGTCGATTAGACCCGTAACAATTGTGGAAGAAGTAGCTAGTATGCCAGTCGGATCGTTGTCGGTGCTGAAGAGGAAGAGAAAGGGGCAGATGCCTAGCTCCTCAGTGCCATAGAAGAGACAAACCAGAACGTCCACAAGGGAAGCAGAAGAAATCGCATAGAAGGGGCCATCGAGCTCGAGAGCCATGGAATTAATGGCTTGAGCAGGAGTGTTCATTAACGACATCCCTGGGTATATACCTCATATTCATTCGGGTGCGACGGCCAAGAAACCCACTAAAAATTAGAAATACCAGATAAGTGTTTCAGCGATACCAAAAGGGATGGTATGCACCTCTAACATTGTGCCTGCACTGAGGTAGATGAAATACAAAGATCATGGCTTGTTCACACTGGAGGATGTTGCGAACGATCCATACATGCCAATGGTAGCAGTAGGAGGTGGTCCGATAGAGCGCATTACGCACGACTGGGAGCGTGGGTTGGACAGAGGCGAATTGTTAGGTTTGATCAACATGCTGCATTTTGGGTAGCCAAACGAAGTCAATGCACGCGTGAAGCATATTTTGTCATGATTCCATGGAGAATTTTTGTGGTTGGACACACTAGTTGAGGTCACAATGGGGTTGATTTTAGAGATAACGGGGATGCCCAAGGATGGGGATGGGCCAGACCCCTCATAGTATTTCCGATGAAAAGACAATAACAAGAAGTTGGCGACAACACTAAAGAAGCGATATGCTTTAGAGCGCGATGGGAGGGCATACTATATTGATAGCATCAATGAATGCGCAGTGCACATCGACGCAAGGATTTTGGCCAGTAAAGTGGTTAGGAAGAACTTACTTGTTCAATGTAATTCAGGGGTGGTTGAATGTGCTAAGCCGTGTGCGCAAGGCATACAAATGAACTAGTCACTTTTTCTTATGAACCAGTTAGTGGAGGATGCAGTAGCGATGCAAGCGGGCAAAAGACCCTTCACATATAGTTGGCTACTGATATTGATTGTGTTAGTGGCTTCGATGGAGCCAGACGACTACCAAGGCATGGACGTCAAAGCGATAGAGGTATACAAGGGGGCACGATATCATAATCTATGGTGGGTAAAGGAAGCAGAAATATTGACAGGTTGAGTGATACAATTCTAAATCTATTGGGAAGCATTACAGGAGGCAGTGGTGAAAATTCCAAGACTATATGAGGAAGTCGCAGCAAAGTATCAAAGGGTTTCACGGTTCTCCATGGGACCACATGCCATTCACATCCAAGCGTGACACGATCGAGACAAGCAATGGTTTTCGATGCGTTACAAAAATTTTGATGCAGAGTTGGAAGAAATGGTTAATGATTTTCCTACAGAATGGTGGGAACCAGTTAGTATGGACGAAGTATCGACGGGACCCCCAGTGGATGCACCTGTTGATCCTGTGTGCAAGGATGACCAACGGAGTCAACATGAGTCTAATGGGGAGTCATCAACATAGATGCCTATTGACCCAAAAGTAGATCACATATTTAATGAGATAAGAACAAAACAATGTATGGAGCAGGGTGTGAGTAGTAGCACCATGATAGAAACAGAGGTACAATTACATCGGCTTATCAAGGAAGTTGAAAATGCAACAGATGCGGTAGCTAAGGAATGAAGAAATCGGCACAAGATGGATTCGTGGAGGTAAGCACAAATTTGGATTCTTTATACAATGTTGTTTTGAAAAGAACACTAGAGTAAGGAGCGGCTGTGCAAGAGTTCACGTCAATCAGCATTGAGCCCCGGGTTAGGAATGTTAAAATTCCCCCCACTGCGATTGATGCTAGAAGAGAGGATTTGAATACCTCATTGCAATAGTTGCAGGACATATCACTAGATATCAACGTGTTGTCTACAAAGATGTTGGTACACATGAAACGAGTCTCCAACTAGGAGTGGGAAGACAGATAGAAAGAGGTCATCAATCAGTTCTTGTTGTCGCAGGAGAAAGTGCAGAAAGAGGTCGAGGAACTGCAACAAGCAAAGGAGAAGCTACTAGAAGAGAAATCGTAGTAAATTGAAGCATTGAAGACAGCACAAAAATAACTGAGGGTGAAGAGCGCTGAGGAAATCACAGAGCTAAAGAAGGAGCAATATCGCCTTATTGTTGAGAAGGCACATCTTTTTGATAGCAAAATCAAGTTAGAAGTAGCATTTGTGGATGCCTATCAGTATGTCTTGGACAACACCGTGAAGCTGGATGCGGTGGCAACAACACAGTGAATCGGGGATATTATTTCAAAATTTCATAGTGGGAATAGTATTTTGGAGGCTTTTGTGCACCTGACCACACCACTAGAGCAAATAGCAAGACGGAAGAGAGAAATTGAATATCTAGCAACACAGCTCAATGAAATGGTGCAAGAGGCCAAGAAAGTAACGGATGCAACCACACATTTCTGGGAAATTTTTCATGTCCCAAATTTTACATTGGGTCACAATTTCCTAATCACATTTTCCATATTCATGAGAGTTTGTCAAATTGATGTTAAGGGTCAAATAATTGCCAAGGAGGAAAATTACTAGTTTCCTAGGTTGGAGGTGGAAGCTCCGGGGATTTGGAATAAGGGGGACAATAAATGATGTTTGAAAATTAGAATGGAATAAATATTTAATAAAGGATCTAAATAAATAAATACAAGGGAAAATGAAAGTGGCAATTGATCATGGAGACACATGGAGACTATGGGCCCACACAAGCTAGATTTTTTGTGCCAGATGGCATCCTCCTCTTGCAATTTCAAATCCATAAGAAGGCCAATGTTATTGGGATGAGTTGGAAGGTCAATATACTTGGCATGAATCAATTAAGTTCAAATTGGAGTTGAATAATAACTCCCATGGAAGAGAAAGAGGCATTTTGGAGCTAGTGAGACACTTGGACTAGATTCCCTAGCTCTATGACAACAATGATGAATATGTTATGACACCTATGACACAAATAAGATATAAAGGCTGAAATCTAACATATATGACATTTCAGGTCAAAATAGAGCATCCAAGAGGGTACTCATGTGAGTTGGGTAAGCTCAATGGGTTCCTACTCAAATTGGGGGAAGATGGAAGGCTAGGAAAGGGAGGACACATGGCAAATCATGAGCACACACTCTAATTCGAATTGGATTGAGTTTGTGGATGGATTTGTAAGCTTAGAAGGCTATGTATTTTTATAAAATATAGGAATCAACCAAGAGAATATATTTTTGATCATTTGAGAAATTTGCATTTGTGAATTGAGAGAGCTAGTGGATGACTAGTTTCTTGCCTTAGTCAATTTCAAGGGTAAAATATTCCCATCCAAGTTGGTGTTTGGAGAGGCCACTAAGGTATTTAATGGATATTTAATGGAGTTTTATTTTTATGTGTGAGCTATAGGGAAGCTCGTGGTTCCTTCTAGTACAACACTTTCTCTCAACCATTTCCGGTCTTTATTGCATATTCTTGCTCATGGAGGGATTGCGCTTTGAGTGAGATATTGATCTATTTTGGAAAGATTTTAACTACCCATTATTTTATGTTCTTATTTAAATCCTATTTATTTCAATTTCAGAAGACTCTCAGGCCTAAATACCAAGATATTTCATGTAAAAATGTTAAACAATGAAGAAATAGTGCCATTTCCCCACTATCTTGTTGTGAACCATTGTAATGCTGATGATTTCGAATTGAGAGAGATTTTCGTTGTCCATTTTTTATTGTAATAATATAAATATTCTCTGTTATTCATTCTTATAAAGTCTCAGGTCAAAATATCAAAGGGTTGTATGTAAAAGTGACTATTAATGAACAAATAATGACCATTTCCCCACTATAGTGATGTATTCTATGATAATGCTGATTATTTCGAATGGAAGAATGTCTCTATGATATATTTATGATGAATGGGATGTAATTTATGATTATTACAATTTTTATTTTCATCACTTAATCATTTGAGGTCATTTTATTTAGTTTAATTACATTTGGAGAAGATTTTGTGTCATTTCCCTAAGGGTTGAATTAGTTATTTTGTAGTTGTTTGGGAGAGGCTCATAACAACTTGTATAAATTGAATAATTATGCATATTAGACCTTAAAAATTCTCCTTAAACATACTCTACCTCTGTTCATAAATTCGAGTAGGTTTAAAAGCATTTGAGAAGCCACTTCCGGCATTTATCCAGGGGGGATTGGAGCCCCAATTTGCTAGTAAAGACTCCTACTTTGGTCAGAATATTAAACAAGTTTTCAAAAGTAATTGGAGGGTCATAAATAATCCATTCACATAATATTAAAGTATTAATATCATTGATACACCTTCTCATAATATTTTGTACCATTTGGGCCAATTTGGGGACCTAGACATCAAAACTAGTCAAAGGTCGAAATAGGAGAAAAAGTGAAAAATTGGTCAATTTAATAAAATTTAGAAAAAGGGAAATTACAGTAGTATCATAGCATGATCTTGGAACCTGATGTGGTATGATAGTTATTAGTACAATATTTCAGGGATCGTCATTATATATTGAAACCCAAATGTGTTTTTATTGAAGAGGAAACTATGACTAGGCATGAAAAGGGAACCTCATATGATGGTGAGGAGCATATAAAAATCATGGAACCTATCATTGAAGACATGAAAAAGAATATTATGAAAGGATTTTAATTGTTGGCTATCCAATTTTGGAGAAAATATATTGATCTTAAGAAAACCAAGGGGAAAAATGCATCAGCTTGCTTGAAGGAGCAAAAGGAGGAGACCCATGAACCACCTAGTTCTGAAATAGGTGAAGTAGAAGAAGTAGTACATGAAGAGGATCTAAATTGACTCCCAAGTGACTCTGAAAAAGATGAATATATTTCACATGATTATTAATAAGTTTCTATTGAAAATACTGAAGATCATTTCGAGACACATTCTACCTTGAAAATGAAACAAAGAGCGTCTGATGGATGCTTGAACTATGAAGGGGTACCTACTGATGGGTACTCACAACTCTATGTTGGTGACATAGAGATAAGATTTTGAAATGTTTCTGCAAGCCAAATTTCTAGTAAACATGAAAATGAAGATCTTGTAGCAGTTGAAGAAGAAACAAGATCAACTTCCCCATCACCACTTGAGCTTCATGAAGTTGGTCCAAGGAAGAAGGAAGAAGATGAGGAGGATCATTTGAAAGAGACTAATTTTCTTGAAGCGTCCTTAAATATGAATGAAAATAATATCCAAGAGGCCCTTATAATACTATAGGACACTAAAGCATTGGTGTCAAATTCTTGTTGGAAAATTTCTTCATTGGAGGATCCATCCTTGCTTGAAGACATGGAGAAGATTCAAAGAGCAATGTGAAACATTGGAGGTGATTTCATGTCTTTGATTTTTGATAGAAACAATTTGGTTGAGCTTAATTAATGTTTACATGAAGCATAATTGAATAATAATGAGGATAATCATAAGATCACAATTCAAAATGAGCAACTTCTTGAAAAAATGCAAGATACTTGTTTTTCCTACTATGTTTCAGGTTGTCAAATGGTAGATTGTTTGGAGGATTCTTATGACACGGTGGATCATGAAGAATGTGTAAATTTGAATGTGCTTGATGTGTCTGAAGATGAAATTGAAGAGATCCAAACTTTTGATGTGGTGAAAGAGGAACTTGAATTGTCTCTTGATGAAAGTTATACAATTTTTAAAGAAGAGCACGATTCCTCTACATTGAAACCCATCTATGACAAAGGTTTCACACTTTTGAAAGAGATGCATGATACTACCCATATGGATCCTTACCATGATGAAACTTATGCATTTTTTGATCATTTGGGTCAGTTAGTCCATTTTCCTACATCCTACAATTCCATATTTTGCAGCATCAGTCTCAATGAAGTATGGGTGAAAGGGTTCTTTTCGATGGTGCCACATGAGGAGTATGGAACTCCTAGATTTATTTTTTATGATGACATGGTTAGAGGAAATTATTATTCACATTTGCAGCGGAATCCTTTGTTACTTTATGATGATGCACATCTACATGGATGCACCTCTGATATGCATTTGAGTCACTTGAAGACTCATGGTTTTTCTTGCTCAACACTTGGTTCATTTGATGTTGGAGGAACTTAATCCAACACTGGGGTGAATAAAATAATGATGGGAGAAAATTTTTGTTGCCATCCACATACTTTGTTATATATTAATGATTCACTCATTCATGGATGTATGGGTGAGACTTCTTTGAGTCATTTAAAGTCTCCTTGTATTTTTTGCTCATTATATGGTTCATATTTGAGTGGAGATTCTTCATTCACTTCTTGGATGAAAGAATACATGGCTGAATAGTTTGATGCATATCACATCTTTTTGGAGAAGCATTACAGAACATGGGAACCTCACCTATGTCATTGGAGCATATTTGATTGGTCTACTTACTTCGAGGTATAAGAACTTGCATGATTTTTTGATGGGGCACCTCCTTGATGTACATTTTTACTATGTTGTTATGTGCTTTGATGATATATATTATGTACTCATTTTGTTTGGAAGAATGCATACAAGAAAATGGGATCCCATAATTCTCTTTCCTAATGGTATGGGTTGGAGAGACCTCTTAATTGTTGGAGTGCAATACAAGCAATGGGACTCGGGGATAGTTTTTAGTCCCATTGATTTCAAATTATTTGGGAAACAGGCAATATGGGAGATGGATTCCCCACTTAATATAGTGATTTTAATTAGATTAGTGCGGCAACAAGAATGGTGGTTCCTCTCTAAAATATTCATGGAATCTCAAAGAGTCAAAGTTGGGAAACTCAGTGGAAACTTCAAAGAATCACACAGAAAGTTGGTTCTTTAACACCCATGTTTGAAATTGCTCGAGGACAAGAAATATTGGGAAGAGAGGATTTGTCATGTCCCAAATGTTGAATTGGGTCACAATGGCCTAATCACATTTTCCATATTCAAGAAAGTTTGTCATATTGATGCTAAGGGTCAAATAATTGCCAAGGAGGAAAATTACTAGTTTCCTAGGTTGGGGGTGGAAGCTTTGGGGATTTGGAATAAGGGGGACAATAAATGATGTTTGAACATTAGAATCGAATAAATATTTAATAAAGGATATCAATAAATAAATACAAGGGAAAATCAAAGTGGCAATTCATCATGGATACACATGGAGACTCTGGGGCCCACACAAGCTAGATTTTCTGTGCCACATGGCATCCTCCTCTTGCAATTTCGACTCCATAAGAATACCAAGGGTCTTGGGATGAGTTGGAAGGTCAATATACTTGGAATGAATAAATTAAGGTCTAATTGGAGTGGAAGAGTAACTCCCATGGAAGAGGAAGAGACATTTTGGAGCTAGTGAGACACTTGGACTAGATTCCCTAGCTCTATGACAACAACAATGAAGATGCTATGACACCTATGACACAGATCAGATATGAAGGATGACATATGACATGTTAGGTAAAAATAGAGAACCCAAGAGGGAGCTCATGTGATTTTTGGAAGCTCAATGGGTTCCTACTCAAATTGAGGGAAGATGGAAGGATAAGAAAGGTAGGACACATGGAAAATCATGAGCACACACCCTAATTCGAATTGGTTTGATTTTGTGGATGGATTGGTAGCCTTAGAAGGCTAAGGATATTTATAAAATTTATGAATCAACCAAGAGAATATATTTTTTTATAACTTGTGAATTGAGAGAGCTAGTGGATGACTAGTTTGTTGCCTTATCCAATTTCGAGGGTGAAAGATTCCCATCCAAGTTGGTGTTTGGAGAGGCCACTCAGGTATTTCATGGAGATTTAATGGATTTTTATTTGTAGGTGTAACCTAAATTGAAGCTTTTGGTTCCTTTTAGTGCAACACTTTCTCTCAACCATTTCTAGTTTTTATTGCATATTCTTGCTCATGGAGGGATTGTGCTTTGGGTGAGCTATAGATCTCTTTGGGAAAGATTATAATGCCCCATTATTTTATGTTTGGATGTAAATGATATTTAATTCAATTTCATAAGACTCTTGGGTAAAAATACCAAAATATTTCATGTGAAAATGTTAAACAATGAAGAAATAGTGTCATTTCCCCACTATCTTGTTGGGAACCATTCTAATGCTGATGATTTCGAATTGGGAAAGATTTTTATTATAAATTTATGATTGTAATTATATTAATATGATATTTTATTCATTCTCATAAATTATCAGGTTTAAACATCAAAGGTTTGTATGTAAAAGTGACTATTAATGGGAAAACAATGACCATTTCCCCACTATATTGATGTATGCCGTGATAATGATGATTATTTTGAATGGAAGAATGTATTTTTGATATATTTATGATTAATGGAATGTTATTTATTAGTATTACAAGTTTCATGTTCATCACTTAAGCATTTGAGTTAATTTTACTCACTTTAATTGCATTTGGAGAATATTTGGTGCCATTTCCCCAAGGGTCGAATTAGTGATTTTGTAGTTGTTTGGGAGAGGGTCATAACATATTGTATAAATTGAATAATGATGCATATGAGACCTTAAAAATATCCCTTAAACATCCCCTTTATATTTTCATAAATTTAAGTGGGTTTGGGAGCATTTGAGAATACCTTTCCAACATTTACCTAGGGGGAATTGGAGCCCCAATTTGCTAGTAAAGACTCCTACTTTTGTCAGAATATTAAACAAGTTTATAGAAGTAATTGGAGTGTCATAAATCATCCCTTAAAATCATATTCAAGTATTAATATCATTCATAAACCTTCTCATAATATTTGGCAGCATTTGGGCCAATTTGGAGACCTAGACATCAAAACTAGTCAAAGGTCGAAATAGGAGAAAAAGTGAAAAATTAGTCATTTTAATAAAATTTTGAAAAAGGGACATTACATAAGCATAGTGCAATATGAACAGCTAGAGAAACTGACCACACAGTTTCAGGAATCAGAAGGGCAGCTAGCGACCTTGAAGACATCGCTAAGAACGATGTCACTCATGGTTCAAGTCACACGGTCTACAGAATTGAAAGAATGGAAACAGTACGTTGGGAAGGACCAGGAGCACCAATGAAAGTAGACTAAACAATTGGATGAGTTTCAGTCATCAGTGCACATCTTTTTGGTAAGGAACTTGCTACATTGCAAGCCGCACAGGAAGGTAAAAAGGAGATCGCTGAGAAAATGGTTGAGCATCCAGTTACACATGATATGACAACAAGGTAGGAGATAGTTGACAGAGTCAAAGAGCATCTCAAGGAAATTACTCAGAAGTATTAGGATTTCAAGCGAAATATTACTAAGTACACCATGTCCATCTAGCGTGGCTCGAGGGTGAACCACAAGATTTTGTTGGGGGCTTGTTGGCAAGGGGTTTTGGATACATTAGTTGTGCAGCATCACAGATGTTATGCAAGCTCACAGACACTGCGCAAGGAGAATATGGAGCGCAAAGCGGAGAATAGAATATTTTGCATATTTTGTGTCACCTTTTGTAGTTTTGGACCATATTTTGTGGGTATTGGTCATTATTTTGTACAATCAGTTAATCTGAGTTAGTTAGGAAGTTGTCTAAGTGGACCTTCAATGTAAAGTTGCAAGCCTATAAGTAGATCTTGATTTGCAAATGTTATAGGTAGTTTGTTGGTTGTAGAAGCGCCGACATAGTTTGTCACTATTGTATCTATGTTTTATTAATATAAATATATTTTCCTATCCAATACATGTGCATTTTAAATATGAATATTGAATCCTTGGATGTATATACTTTCTTATACATGATTGATTATATATGCTAGAGTAGCTCGAACACATTTATATATATCATGCTTGCTTTGTTTGTTGTTGTTGAGAGCAAATTGTAAGTGCAAGTGCATTGGAAAATCTCAATGGGAATCTACTTCAACCGTCCAAAATAAGGTATGATTTTATATCCCTTAGTGTTAGATGTGCTTATAGCTCTTGCATATTGGAAAGGATTGATTTATGGTGTCATACTGTCTGTTGTGGTACCCCCAAGCCATAGTAAGTTTCTCTCTGTAACAACCCAGGAAAACATTTTTGTTAGCATTTATTTCATTCGGTGTCCATGGAGAATTATGTCATGAAGATGAGAGACTCAAGGTTTCAGACATACATTCATATCCGTGTGCCAAAGAGAAAGGTTGAAAGCTACCAAAAGGTCATTGATGACAAGGACTACTTGAAGAATATACAAAGATTATAACATACTTGGAAATCAGAAGTTGACTGGAATATGAATCAAAAAGGGAAATTCCAAGCCTAAGGTAAGTTGATTCTAAACTCAGTCAATAATAAAAATGTATTGTGGCGATGAATCATGGTTGATACAACATAACATTTGGATGAACTCTTTAGAACTGAGATTATGTTGATTTATATTGACAACCCATGATGTTGAAAAACAAATAAGTACATGAATCTTGATGACATTCATGGATTGAAGACAATTTGCAACAGTAAAGCACTTCAATGATTCAATGGATGAAAAATCAAGACTCAAGTCCAGTGGAAGTCACAGTCATTAAGAAGAAACATAATGCAAAAGTTTCTTGAAGTCTATGAAAATGGTTCAAGGACTTTGTGACATATGACAAGGGAAAAATGTTGACAAAATATTTCTAATATTGAATCTTTGTTCCCAAAGAAAAGAGTAGCCAAATAGATTGAACAATGTTATAAGTTTAATAGAAGAGAATAGGGATACTAGAAATTTTCTTAGATGCTAGTTTTCATATATAATATTTAGTGTTGATGTTAAGCATAGACAAATCCATTCTCGTGGAAAGAAGATATATTTGCATGCTTACCATGAAGGGATTTAAATAAACAACACTAAACCTCTAACTCAACAAATCATTGCTAAATCAACCCTCTTCATTTTTGGCCATAACCATATTTATTAAAGGTATCTATAGGCCATGCAAACCAAATCCAATTTGGAGTCAAATATGCCTATCTTCTAAATCCATATAAAGTCATATACTAATATTATTTTGACTTCCATTAAGTCTAAATCATTTTTCTCATTCTCTTGATGTCTTGGAATTTTATTCTAATGGAAAACAATACAGTAAAAAGGGCCATCAAATCTGGGAATTGTAGGGTCTAACATGGCTATGCTTGTGAACAACCAGTGTGGGCTTAAAATTCAATTTTGAATGTCTTATCATCTCTTTGGATTGAGGGTACATTTATTGGAAATGGTGTATTGACTAGCTACCAATTATGCCCTGCATAAAATCAATGGACAACACACATGAAATTGCATTTGATCTTATCTTTATTCTACTATGTTATGAAAACGACATCCTGAGTGGCCATTTGTATGGTATTCATTTTTGGATGTAACAAACTTGTAATGTGACCATCATGTTGGGATTGTTTAAATTAGTAACTTAACCTGCATTCTTGATTATCATATAACCTTCATTCTTAACCTTAAATTGAATTGGGAAACTATCATGTCATAACAAGATGTCAATACACCTAGTGTTGGCACCACAACCCTCTAAGAAATGGGAAGTAAGTATATTTCATTGAACCCATTAACCCCTCTACATGAAACTAGGTGGCATGGTATATTATTACACAATATAATATATGACCTGATGTGCAGAAGAATCCCCGTTACAAAATTCACATCCTGCACAACATCAAATTTCATCAAGTCTCGAATGTGGGCGACTATCATAGGGGAGACAGATGGAGTGAGGGGGACAGTGCATGTTCCATGGAAAATGGAAGCCCCTCCCCCATAACCCACCATGATTAAATCATCCTTCTGGCCTACAATGAAGGATCCTCGCGCATGTTATCTAATCTCCTCGCTGCTAAGGAAATGAGGACTAACTTCACCATATCACATATCAATTGCCCTCCGTACTTGAGGGCCTATCATGACTACTCATCCATGTTGTGATTCACATGGACTTGATACTTGAAGGACGTTAAAAAACGCATGAATTAGTATAACAAGATGATATCCGGGATCAACTATTGCATCCCCTCACATTAGTCTGAAAGAAAGGTTCTTCAGTTCTCCCTATCTGCAACTGTTGATCATCGTGATCTACTTTGGTACTTCTCCTCCCCTGCAAACACCCTGCTCTGGCATTCTAACACTTTGCAACTCAACATTCATAGGTCGTCTTTCTCCAATTATTTTTCCATGACTTAACAAGGGAAATACATTGGAAACATTGATTGGGAAGCCCTCTTCTGTGAGGAGACCTCGACTCACATCTGTGATTCCATTAATTCCATGGAAAATGAACTGTTCGAATAATTTTGTCTTCGGCTTGGTCCTGATGTAGTTATTTCTAACTACTAGAGACCGAAATACATACTCTCCAGAGCCACGAGGGAAAGAGAAATTTTTGGGGATATGGTAAAACTTACAATCAGCATGTTCAAGGAAGATGTTGGCCACAACCTTGCTCACATTATGGATGTTATCCGCCTCTTAGAGCTACCCTTCTAGCGTTCTCAGGTACCCAAGAATCAAGATCGCGAATCTAAGGAGAAGGGAGCCAACAGAGAAAGTGATGAAGAGGTCGATTTTAATACCCCCAAGACATTATTATTTTATATTTGTGAAAATAATTTCCAGAACAATTATTTTTGTAAGAGTTAATTAAAAACTCGAAAATACTCAAAGGAGGTGTGAGTGACATTTTGCACAACAAACTATTATTTTATTATTAATAAAAGGAAAAGACACTTGGAGAATTTAGTTACATGAGGGGACACAACCATGGCACAAAAAAACATGTGTAAGCAAGCAAGAGAGATCTTTAGCAATCAAATCCAATCTAAAACTCAACAACCATACAAATCCTAAATCATAGGGATTTATAGATTGATTGAAGATTTGATTGGGATGGCATACGACCTGGGAAAAATCTATATATATTGGTGCACTGGGATAGCATGAGACGTCATGTTGTGCACGGAAAAAATTTGTTGCAAGTGCAGTTGTTGAGTCTTTCTCTCTTTCATAAGTCCATCGTTGGGCTTGTTACGGACTTTGAGAGAGAGTGTCGCATGGAAGTCTTACTTTTTTTTCTAGTGTGCATGGTGGTGATCTAACTCGGGGGTGGAGTTGAAATCGTATTTTTGTGGTACTCTCCTATGGTTGGGAGGAATTTATTCTCCAAGTATCTTTCTGAAATTAGGTGACTTTAACCTCCCTTATATTGGTTTGTGTTTCTCTTATTGAATAGAAATTTCTAGTGTATATTTTGGGGTTATTACAATTTGGTATCAAAGCATAAGGTTCAAAACTCATACATGAGGGCTCATCATTTGGTTGGAGTTGTAGTTTTATAATAAAAACGTTAGACAATGTGTTTCATTGGTCATCCATATCCCCTCACAGTGATAGAGATGATAATGAAAAATAATAATAACAAGTAAAAAATTTCGGGCCATCAAATCCCTTAAATTTAGAAACCAATAGGAATTACATGCCCACAACGTAGAGATTCTTTTTATTCTTTATCCTTGTGAGTCATAAAAACTGTGATGCAAGCCTGGGCATGGGTGTCGTTGACTTAGGATAGGATAATATATATTGTGAAAGGTTGTGCTTCAATAAAAATCTTCAATAGTTTTTAAGTCATTCACAGTACTGTGTTCACTAATTTGATTATTCACCAATGAATAACTCTTTTGAACTTGGCGAATCTTGGACTCAAACCGATAGCAAGAGGCAAAATTGATCGAAAATTCGACTACACAATCTAGTGTTCACTTGATTCCAACGCCCCGGTACCTTATTTTCATTAAGACTATTAAAATGCTTGGTATTATACTCCACATTTCAAGCTTGAAGAGCTATGGCTCCCAAGTCCAATTTGAAATCTAGGATTACCAGTGGACAATATATTCTGGATGATGGAACTGATGCCTAAAATGTGCTTCTTGAGATCCATTGGTTGACTTATTTCTAAGTTCTTCTCTGAGTGCAACAATGTGAAAGCATTCTGGCAATTACCAACCATGTCTGATACAATAAAGGAAGTAAGAAAAGCTTGGCACAAAACTATGATATCAGATAGTAACTACATGGAATCTGACGAGAAACATGATTTATGTTTCATGCAAAGGTTCTCTGAATGTTTGTGCCATTGTTTATGATCGCTAAAGATATTTTTTTTATTCTTATGATATAGTTTTACATTAACTATGAAATTTTCAAGTTTCTGCATACCAGGGAAACACCTTATTTTGTTCTGCTATTTTGTATCTCTTTATCCCACACTAAAAGAAGTAAAGTGATATATACAGTTTTTTCCCATTATAAGAATAAGGAAATAGGACAAGCTACAGGACTTTTTGAGTAACATTTTATGGTTTTCTCAATTTAGACTACCCAATGCTTAGTAAGGCATTGCCTCCATTTGCATTGTTTCTTCCTTTTATAAGAGCATGACCGACAAATGATACGGTAGTTGTGAATCATAAGTCATATTAGAATAGAATATCTCTGATATTCTTTTCTTCATAATAAATTGGTGTTTATATTCTCTTGGGAATTCTCTGGGTCAGAATGAAAGAGATGTATTATCACCAATGGCCTTTAGTTTTGGCAGCAGAACAGAGATAGGGCCATTGTTTGTTTTGAAGACCTAACGACTGAAATTGTTTTTGTACAATTATTATGGAACTGATGTCATGAAATTTAAAAACTAGAATAGATTTAGATCACGCCTCGATCTACAGAGCACATAGACTGTGTATGCTCCCCCACCTCTCATCCCTCATGGGATTGTTTACAGCATGTTGAATCAAGTTTACTGCAAAAACTAGTTTTTAGTGTGGTTGTATGGCCAGGAAGGGATTTCATTCCAGAAATGAATGGTTATCTTCCCTTACTACTCTTCAGTCATCGGGGCTCGCTTGCATATCTTGATCAAAGTAAGCCTCAACGTGAGGATCATCTCTGCAGACTTCCCAGATCATCTTGGCATAAAGAGAGAGTTCCTCCATAATGCGAGGGCTTGCAAGTAAGGATCTTTCATAGTACTCTTATCCCTTGGCAAGGTTTCAATGCACTTCATGCAAAAGTTTTCCATAGTTTCTTAGCTGAAGTCAATTTCTCGGATTGGCCTCCAACATTTTCTGATAGTAAACTTATGTATAGTCAGAAACATAATCAACACTGGATACTTCCTGTGTCCCACCGCCAATGCCAATTACTCTACATATGCACATTTCCCTTTCCTTATTCTCAGACACTGACTGCAAATTTCTCACCACATGGCTCGAACCAGAACCCAATTTTCCTCCTCCTCCGGGTTTGAGAATGTAATTATTTGTTTCCGATATAGATAGTTTTTCACTTCCCATTAGATCAACAACAACAACAACATTATTTGCGCGTTTGAAACTCTTCTAGGGACTCTTAAGTAGCTTAAATTCTGAGTTGCAGATCCCTAATCCAAAAGCACAAGAGCTAGACATCAACTTTATAGATTTGCATTGGTTGAGGCTAGATTCTAGCTCCAACACCTTCAGAGCCTCGGACTATGATAATATAGGATGAATGGAGCCCAGAATGGAACTAGAAGAGCTTCGGAGCAACATTTTTGCAAAAGAATAAAAACGCTTCCGTTTGTTTTGTATCATAATAATATTTCTACATCATACTCTCATTTCATTCCATTCTTCCATGGTTATTGGAAAATAATTTCAGTAGACTCCAGGAAACTATATTGTTTATAATTTTAGATTGCTGCTAGAAATTGTCAGTTGAACAGTTCATGTTTTCAGAACAAACAACTAGGGTATGCTAGTTGAACAGTTCATGTTTTCACCGAACAATATTTCAGCATTATTTTACCACTGGTGTGTCTACGGGTGGTGTACTGATAGATCTGCTAAATATGCGAGTAAGGGGAACCTTGCAAGTTCATTTATTTGATTAAAAACTAGATTGTTTCTCACTAATTACACTATCAGTCTTAGCCGATCATCCTACGCTTATTATCCATCCTTCCAACAAATAATAATTCATTTGATAACGAAGATATCAGGTGTCCAAATATTTACCTTATTCTATGAGAAACGCATGACTAATTTCGACAAGTTACTTAGTTTAAAAGGTTTTGGGTCTATATATTTTGTTTAAATGTTTATTTGGATGCATTGGAACCATAGTTTGAAATTAGCTCGGTTACCAAATCTAAGTGGAAAATGATAAATTAAATTGTGATTTGTAATCTACATTGAGGAGTTAATAATGCCTAGATATAAGTGCATGATAAATTAAATTGAGGAATTTTTATATTTATGCTTAGGTTGGGGTTATAGATAATGAAGCTCATTATAAATGAATTTATTTAAACTAAAATAGAGTAAGTTTATTGGTTTGTTTATGAATATCAAAAAGGAATTTTTATTCATTGAAAATATTTTTAATTTTTGCATTTTATATAAATTATATAGGATTTGAAAAAAGTACATTTATATTTTTCTACTTGTTGAGTAGAATTACCTTATACATATTGAGGAATTGTAACTTAAATTATGTGCATATATTGAGAAGTTGTATTGTTAAATAAATTGTAAAAGGAAATTTTTGTGATATTTCATTAAAGACATTTATAAATGATTTCAATACCTCTTATCTTTATCGTATTAAGGGGGTTTCAACATTCATGTGCTAAAGGAATATGTAGTAGATAGTGGGGAACATTTGTAATCCTTTATGTTATAAAGGAAATTTGGAGCTATATTTGCATGTATATATATCATACCAAACTAAGTAATGAAACAATTTGAATGTAACCCGTTGAGAGAAGTATCCATGGTACATGTGTCCTCTCAGCATTGTTTGTCTTTAAGCATCATGATCTAGAGGACGTTCCATTCTTAATTGCACTCAGTTCTTTTTCAAACTCAAAGGATTTGGCTCCCTCATTTCCATGTAACGTTGCTTGACATCCCTCCTCCCTCCTTATAGCTAGATCCTAGGTGACGTAGGCATAGGACTTTGTGCCCCAAGACCCGGGGGCTAGCTTGCTTAAGCAGTGTGTAGCAATTTGCATGATAAAGTTACAGATGGAGGGAGAAACATGCACCGAATGCTAACCATCGACTGCAACAATCCCCAGGCACATTTAGTATTCCATAATGATAACAAACAAATGTAGCCCTTGCAATTGTTGTATTTTATGCTATGGTTTTAAACAAAAATTAACTGACTTTTATAAAGTTTTTTTCACCCACTATCTTATTGTAGAATTACCTTTTAATTTTAGCCTCTTTGACACTGCACTCACTGACACCTGAAAAACCAACAATTAGTGACACTGACAATCCCTGCAGTCTATGGCACTCTGCAATCAATGACTTGCATGAATGAGGAACGTGGTTACCTAGTTCAGTGTAACGTGGCAAGCTACATGGGCTTAAACAAAGTCTTCCTTTGGATCATGGGAGAACAGTCTATCTCCACCACCTCCCCCTTCTCAGTTGAGTGCAATCCTCCCCTTCTCCCCCTTCTCAGTTAAGCGCAGGATTGCAACAACAATTGAACCTAGAAAATGTCAGGAATCGAATTGCCCAGGAGCTCAATGCAATCATGTTAGCTTCATTAATGTTACAGCTGATGATGCACAGAGACGCATTAGCAACCATCACTCTAACATCTGGGACGTTGCGGCTGATGATGCACATAGACGTATTAGCAACCATCATTCTAACATCTGGGACGATGATGCCGTACATTATCTCTCAAGCTCTTATTGTTGGAGAATTTCTATATTGATCAGTTTATTTCTAGCAATTCCATATGTTTAAAATTCATGATTCATTATTCTCTGCAAGTTATTAAACTTGAAAGCTGGTTAAGATGTCTTTGCATAATCTATTGATATAATCTTTGAGTTGGCTGGCATCCTACTTCATATATTGAAAACTGATATGAAAACTGTTGATATCTTTCAAAGTCGTCCTTTGATATATTGAAAACTGTTTAACAAGGGATTTCATATCAGTGCTTTCAAACAAACCATCGGATGTTGCCTTCGTATATTGACAGAATTCGTCTTTGGAATCGAGAACGGGCCTGGGGGATTGACGAGCAGCTTTAGTTTGGAGTCAAGAACGGGATTGGGGGATTGTTAAGCTCGTCGTCTGAAACATCTAGGATATAAGACTCAGTAATATTAGAAACCCTTATATCTTCAACAATATCCATCTCTATGGTGGATATATTAGTGAAGACTCAACAACGCTATAGTCTGAATATCTCAAAATGAAAATATCAGACTCAGTTTGAAGATCAAAGCTGAAGTCAATGATATAATCTACAGGAATAGACCCAATGACACCAAGGGTAACAGAAATATCTAGCTGACAGTGGAAGAAATATTGGTTGGCCAAATTTCCCTTTTCAAAAGCATTTGGGGCAGGAATAATCGTAGCCTAGCCAAAATGAAGCCAAAAGGCAAATCCCATGAAGAGAGAATGCTTGGCAAATAATTAGGATGAGATCCCCAAAAGCTGCAGTAATAGCAAGTGTCAGCGCAATCTAAAAGGAATGACAAATGCCATGAAATCACCTTGAGGCCTGTTCATCTCATTTGCATGTATGATATGAAGCTCCAAGGATTAAAATACACAAGTTACAAAGAACCAAAATACTATGTGAACAACATGGATTAGGTTTACATATTTTCTGCTTCGAGGATCTAGAGAGAATGCTCTATATTCCATGAATATAGAGAAATAGAACTTACCTGCAGGTGCCTAGAGTAGATCCAGGATCCCAACGACTGGCGTAGAACCAAAAACAGGAGGTGATAAATCAGGTACAGATGGGACAGACCCAGCCCCATCCGGAGAAGAAGGCACAGAATAGTCCAGAGGAGGAGAGGCAACCGTTGGAACACCATACTCGGGTGTAGATGGAGAAGGGAGGAGAGCTCCTCCAGTATGGGCAAGAGGAGTGTCATCTGGGGTTGATGGTGTTGTAGGAGAAAACGGTGTACCATAGGAAGGAGTAGTGGGTGTTGGAGAGGATGGTGTTGTGGGAGATGATGAGCATCCCCCTCATAAAGCCTCTGATACCACTGGCTTTGATCACATTCTCTTTCCCTCCTGTGATCATTCCTCTACCTCTGTAGAAGGTAATTCATAGGAACAGATTTGGCATCTACCCATCTCACACTGCACTTATAAGACCTTGATTCCTATTCACAAACAAGGTTTGCATATCAACAAAATCCAAAGAAAATAATAACTCACTCAATATTCGATAGCAAGAAATTCAGTGCGTGTTGTCTTTCTGCAACATTCCAAGAACCAATTCCTTTGTAGATTCAGATATGGAGCTCCATACACCGCTAGCAACATCTACCTTTGTATTATGTAGTTTCTCGTACACACTCGTGGTGCTCTCTTTCTGGGCATCAAAAGGTGTCCTGGCACACAGAATAACATACAAGAACATTGACTAATTAACCTCCGAGAACATTTAGATAACATACTTATCCAAATTGATAAATCAAAATTTCTAAGTCTAAAAAGCTATCCGGATTATCCGGATTATCTAACCTCATGATAATACTCGATGGTTTTACATCTCTGTGAAAATACTCGATGGTTTTACATCTTTTTGAATGGTTTTACATCGTTGTGAATGGCAGTATTGAAGGGATTGCACAAGAAATTTAATTACTATTGTGATTTGTCTCTCGAAAAGAATGCCATTGCCATACCGGTCGAGTAAGTGATGGATGTCTCCTCCATCACAGAGTTCTGAAATCCAGGCGCTCTGATTCCTTTGCCTCTGGGTAATGATCTGAAACGCAAAATTAGATCAATTATATGCCTCTGCGTAATGATATTGACTCTGTGTCTGATCACTCCAGAGGGTGAATGAAGTAAAACTTCATTTGAAATTTGAAATGTCTCTGCCTCAGCCTCAATAACACACAACACAACGAATAAAATGAATGGACTCCAGAACTTGCCCTTTGCTCTTTCTTGCTCCGAATTCAAATTCAAAATCGAAATCTAATGTTTGTAATCCGAAATCAAATGTAATCCCATCATTAATGTGGGCGGGAATTCAATCCTGCAACGGCTATCCAATTCATCGACGAGTGGCGTGCTCACACATGGACAATTGGCTTCTACATGGACGAGTGGCTCACACATGGACGATTGCCTCCCACATTGACGAGTGGCTCACACATGGAAGACGATTGGCTTACACATCAACCAGTGGCGCACTGCAAAAGAGATTCCAAGTCCAGCCGAGGTCATGGACGGTGGACCACTCACTTGCCCTCTTGCTTTTTGCTTCTATGACACATTGACCACCAATGGTACTCTTGTATTTTTGTTTTTTTCCCAAATTTATTTTACTACGTTGTAATAGTAACCATTGTCTAATGAGTAACAATCAAACGTTTTTACAAAAAACATAACATAATGTTATTTTTATGTCCATAAATTGGAGAGAAAAAGGTTAATAGGACTTTAAATTAAGGATATTCACATAAACAAACAAAATCTTAGATAAAGAGATACAAATGTTAGTAAGTGAAAGAAAATAGTCTTTGAAAGTATAAGCCTTAAATGATGTGAAGCTCTAACTGAATTTAACGATGGAAGCATAAGCATAACTAGATACGGTGAGATCATTTTATTAATGTTCAACAAATGAGTGCTAATTACAAGAATGTCGATACAATGTCAGATTGCACAAGCCACTCCTATGTAAAGCAAATGAGAGAAGGGAAAAACATATCTACTCTATATGATCCAAAGATTTAAGGATACGACCAAAATTGGAAGGAAAGATGTGCAAGAAGAGGATGCCTAGAATACAAATATAGATGTGCAATGACTATTATGGAGAGATAACTAACATCCTCTATCATTGTGAGGGAACCAATGCAAAACTTGATGATGTCCTTTGGGGACAAATTAGGGTTGAGGGGGCTTGGTTGATTGATCCTGGAAGGAGCTTTGGATTGAAAAGATCCCTCTCTTGTAACATTTGAGGTTGTGGGGAAAAAGTTCATGATGGAAGGTTGGTTGTTCAAATGGATTTGGTGGGAGGGGGCTTGACTCCAAGGTCTCGTAAAAATAGAGTGTATGTTGGCCTCAAGGAAGGAGGTCAGTTGTGTCATAGATTTGCCACCAATAGGATTCGAGGTTTGAGAGTTTGTTTGATGCGTACCGCCTCTAGTGGTCGAGATACACTAAAAGGAGGTGATGAGCTATCAGGAAATTCTCTAATATCTTTATCGTGTGTCATGTCAGTGGACAAAATTATAGCAAGCAAGTAGACTTTCAATTTTGATGGAGAAAATGCATTCGACATCGTTGCTTATGATGGAGTAGATATTGAAGAAATTTGGTAAAAAAACTGAAAACTTTCAATTATACATGCAGGAGGAATTGCAATTTTAACTAAAATGCCTAACTAAATTAAGCTAATAATATAAAAAAATACAAATTTATAAAATATTTAACCTTCTTCATTTAATATTTTAATATTAAACATGTTTCTAACATAAAAGTTTAAGAGTTTATCTGTGTATTTTCTCTTTTTGACGTTGGTCCTAGTTACTCGTAACACATCACAATGCTCTCTGTCAAAGACTTTGAGAGAAGTAGAAGTCGTGTTATAATGGCTAGTGAACCAGATTGTCACAAGCATAGTGAAGTTCAAACATGTGTAAAATGATGATTAAATGAATATACAAAGTGGGGTATTGAAAAAGTGATAGAATCGTGTATAATTTATTATAATACATCAGAAACAAAATTTAAGCACATCAATTAGAATCTGCCTTCATGAATTGCATGTGGATGAAGATCCTCAGAACTGCAACGCTTATGACTTGCAAGAAACGAGCCACAAAGAGAAGGAATTGCTTGCATCATCTCTTAATCATAAATTATTATCATATACCATGTCAAATGATATCCATCTGTCCCAGAATAGGAGGAGGTTGACATGGTTGATAAGAAGAGGAGTGTTATTTTTTCAGCGGCAACAATAGAAGAAGCTATCAAGGCAACATAAAAGGCACCAGATCATTCGTTTATCTTCATTTCTCCCCAATCCCAATAAGGTGAACTCCCTTCCGAAATAATAAAATACAATAGCATGATGAATAATTTAGCTCTGCTTTTAGCATTTCTCTAATATTATAAGTGCCCACCCTTCACCCTTTTTTATTGTTTCATGAATAGTAGAGAAATATATTGTAATATGAAATGAATGTTAACATCGTGAAGAATCAATTGAAATTTTCGATGAATCAATTTATTTTTGTTTGTTTGTTTTTCTTGTTTAAAAATTCATATAAATTTTGATATTTTGATTAGTTAAGAAAGTGGGCTATATAGCTTCTGCCAATTATAGAGGAGATTTTAATATCTCCGAACTTGTACCATTCTTAGTCTGATCTTTTAAGACAATCCATGCCCATGAGGGTTTCACCAGTATGTGGTAGATGTAGTGGAAATTAACTCTATTAAAGGTTCTTTGATAAACTATTTATATTTGCATCTCTCAAATGTTTGCAATACCTTTTTGTGATCTTTAAATATGATAGTATTCTTATAATCTTGAATATGACATTATTCTTACTGGACAGAATGATATCTTTTGTGCAACCATGTTGTATGAAGGTTTTTATAAGTTGAAGTTTTTCCAAATTGCATGGTTATCAAATTTGAACATGAAAACGAACTAGGTGATTGTCAGTTCAGTTTTATAAAAAAAAATCTTCTAATAGGACTACCTACATGTTTACATTGAATAGGACAATTCTGAGACCATGGCATAAATTCCATAAAGTTATTTGGTATTTAATGCAATGAATTGAATTGATTTGATGACACAAAATAAGCAGAGCAGACGTGACCGATAAAATTTCCGTAGATATTACAAAACAATCCACTTCTTTGCTTTCGTGAAATTTCCAATCAAGAATCTGGATCATCTATTTTGACATTGACGTCTACTTCAATGTTCTTAAATATCACTTACAACAAAACCGCAATTTTATTGAGCGAAGATAAACTCAAATCTCATACAAGGAAACCATTATATCTTTACGGATAGATTATGCAGTTGGAAAATTATTGGGAAGTGGTTATATTTATAGGTATTGCCATTAAATAAATGCAATACCTAGAGTTATTAAGATTTATTATTGATTTTTTTAAATATATTTATTGTCTTGATTTTATGCGAAATATAAAAAAAATGTAGATTTATTTTGATGTTAAACTTAATATATTATTTAAATTTTTATGTACATTAAGTGTGTTTATTTTATTTTTTATATTTGGGACAATTTAATAATTTATATATTTTATTTATAATTTATAGGTGATCCAAAATTCTTAATGGACTTATGGAATGGAAAATGTCATATTTTGAATATGACGCTTCCTATAATGAACTCAAATTTTACCTAGAAAGATCCTATATGGAGTGGTTTCCTCACTCATTGCATTTTTTTGCCTTTCTACCCTTCCTTTAGAGGATAAGTTACTTTTGAAGCCCAAATGTGCAACTCCGAGAGAGAGGTGGGTACACTTTTAGAAGGAGAAGTTGGTTTCCTACTCTGATACTGAAGGAATTAACTTAACCACCCAACAAGCATCAACAATTTATCATCTAGCCAATAAAAAATGGTGCATCCCCACTTTGTATTTAGGCTTATCTTTATGCCTTTCATGGCCTATTTGAGATGTAGTACTCGTTCTGGCAAAGTTGGTAAAGCTCATCCTCACTTTGGATCCATTGAAATAGAACTTGAGTCTAGAGTCTTCTAAGTAGTCAAATCTCTACAATCATCAAAAGGATGCCTACCTAGGCGATAACAACAGTTATTCTATTTTTATTGAGTTTTAGTTTTTTGCATAAGCAATTGCAAACCACTAGCTATCACGAATGCAATGTCGGGGACATTGCCACCTCGTGGCTCTGATTATAAATATGAAATGATATAAGAGAAAGGTGTCAATAGACAAGAAGATAATTTTGAAATTGAGGTGAAATGAATTAAAAATTAAATTTGGGAAGAAAAAAAAATAGTAAAATATTTGTATCAAGAATATAATGAGCAAATTCAAAATTTAAATAATGGGTCAATATATATATATATATATATATATATATATATATATGATTGCAAGAATTTATTCTTATATTTTTCAAATAATTTGAGGAGTCAAAAGATTGTGAAATAATTTTAGATAATGTTAATGTAAAAAATATTTACTTTATATTTTGGAAAATATTTTTCTTATGAATAATATATATAAGAATTATTTTATATTTTTAAAGAAAGTATACTTTACCTACTTTAGATTTTGATAATCAAGTAATCTCTGGTACCTTTGGAGTTATCTCCTAGAGATATGCTCAATACACTTTCCTCTTTTGGCTCGATTGCGAACTCCAAGGCAGCTGTGTCATTTATTTGTGCACGAAAACTCTTCTTTGAAACCATAAAAATTAAAAAAATTCGTCATTTGGTTTTTTTCTAAGGAAATCATGTGGACTTATGTTTTGTTTAATGCATGGAAGAGAAGTGATCAATATTGTTTTAAAACTCGTATTTAGAATTTAATTAAAGATCAATTAAAATAGGTTTGAATTTCATTATTGGATTTATTAAAAATATTAATATAAATTATTTAAATTTTAATAAAAACATATTTTAAACAATGTAAATATTAAAATAAATTATGTATTATACTAATGTAGATGCCATGTAAGAGAATATATCAAAATGTCATTGAATGTAACATATCAATTGTATATATAATTAGCATTTGCACCAAGAGGTGCAAAGGAACGTTGAGAGGGTGAAAATATCGTGTCTTTTTGCAGCTGAACCTTTTCTCAATTGAGTATTTCTGCAACTTGTTTTTTTTTGTTTTGCGGATTGCAAAAGTGCTCTTTTTTATTTTATATATGTTTGTGTTTCCACAACCCGCATTCCGCAGCCGGAAATAGGATTGTGCAAATCCTTTTTTCGGGGCGGGGTTGGAAATCTATTTCTTGCAACCGGCAACCCGCAATGTGGATTGCGGAATGTTGGAATTTATTGTCTTGACAAATCTTTGTCATTCTTTTCAGCATAAGGTTTTTTGTTTTCTGTTCCGCCTTCCGCATTCTGCAATATGGATTGCAGAAAGCGAAAAAAGTTGTTTTTTCTCATTTTTTTCCTTTTTCGGTTCCGCAACCCGCAATGTGGATTGCAGAAAGAAGAAACTCAATAAAATTATATTTTTTGCAACATCGCCTACCTGCAACCCGTAATCCGCAAATTTTTTGCAAATTGCGTCTTGTGGAACTTTAAAACTTTTTTCCTGGTTGCTAATATCATCCCGCATTCTGCAACTTGCAAATGTGGATTGTGGATTGCAGAAATCATAAGATCTAAAGTTTTTGGTTGTTTTTCATCTCTGCATTTTAGTTTGTCACTTCAATCTCAATCGTCCATTTTTTAGAGATCTACGGCCTAGATCTTTTCTCCCATTTAGTCATGACTTATTTAATTGATTCAAATTTACAATTTTTTTACAATTTTCACTTGCAATTTCTACTGCGACTAAGATTTTTACTGCAGATTTTTTTGGTTAAACTCACCAATCCTTGATGTCCAAGCTATCCACCGGTAAGTTTCTTACTCTTAGCAGTTATTTTCTGTTGTTTTCACCATGGTAAATTTGTAATAATGGTTGCCAAATTTCAATTAGAATTTATCTCCAAGTCAACCAGTATGTATCGAAATACCAAGTCTAAGACTTCCCTAAATGAGCAAAAGAGTGAGGAACCAGATGCGGTATCGGTATCGTCACTGACACCACTGAGTGACTATCTGAAACCCTTCATCTCGACTGGTCCAGGATTTAGTCCATTTTTTACAATGATGAATTCTTTCCCATTACTAAAACCAGCCTGCATATGCTAAAATTAGCAATTCTCAACTTCATTGCATTACAACCAGACCTCCTTTCATGTCATATACTGACGGTCTTTCAATGACCATATTGGAACCCTGATGGCCTCTTTCCATACAGATGTATTTGCGAGAGCTTATGCTCTCAAACCTCCATGGCAACTTCTCACGGATAAATTTCTTAATGCATCCATCAACCAACTCGACTTTGAGGAAGTAATACAATCCTCGATGGATAACCCTATCAAATTTATCCCCAAAGAAGATAAGGCCTACCTCATTTCATGGTTTAGAGAACCATTCTCATTGCTAGCAGCCATGTTTTGCCGGCAATATGGTTTACATAACTATAGAGAATTCAAGGTTGAATGGGATCATATAGCCCATCACATATTACATACAGGTGAATGCTTCAACTAGGCACAAATCCTATCAAATCCTATTGTCAGGGTATGTTGTGGACATTTTCTGTGTGACTTCTTCATTCTCGTCCATGGGCTAGAATTGGACTAAGACATATCCATCGGTCCATATCTATTGTTCAGATATGTGGGAAGATAACTTCGTCCCTCAGATATATGAAATTTTTGACCACTTTATAGGGTCAATGTACCAAATGATTTTCAAGGGAGATGTCCCAACTTTCTCAGAAAGGGATAGAGCTCCGATTTCTATCACGGGGGATTGGTATGTAGGTAAGTACTTTTCCTACATATGTATTTTGGGCAGTAATACAGTTCATCTACTACCGAGGATAGTCCCAGAAAAAATGGTATTACAAGAAATTTCTTATGAGATTGTCATAGATGGGGTTTTCCCAAAGCTTGCATCATCTAAGAGGAAATGTTGGCCCAAGTTCCCTTTTAATTTGGGATTCTTGAAAGTGAAAAATTCTACTCATGATGCAATCCTCGGTAAAGCCATAGTAGAAATGAGTTTAGGAGAGGCGCCCAAAAGAATGCATGATCCCATGTCTTTACTGGCAAATCATTTTGTCCAAGAGCACACTAAAATTCTGTATGCCCATGACGAGGTTCCTGATGAATCTATCTACAGAGGGTCTATTGATTTTTCGGAATTAGTGAGCAAGATTCCCAATCCTCTAGAGAAGACTCACTTGTTCCAGTGTCAGAAGGAGCTAAAGACCTCTACCTTAAATTTGAGACAAATCTGGTTGAATGTGCAAGAGGATATACACAAACATAATGCATAAAAGGAGGTCGGGGAAGCATCAATCAACTCTTCTTATGTGCCTGCTGACAAATTAAAGGATAAAGGTAAAGTTGTTCTTGAAGGCCCCGAGAAAGAGCAGTATTCCCCTACATTGGACATCTTACACAAAGCAACAGAGTTCAAGAAAAACTTGGAGAAGATTAGCTCTGAAATAGAAGCACAAGAAGTTATGCCAGAACCTCCAGCAAAGAAGCAGAAGGTTCATGAGGCTATTCCAAAGGTCCATCGATAAGAATAAATCCCTCAACCTCCACCACAAACAATTCAAATGGGAGAAACCTAAACAAGAAGTCTCGCAAATTCCTCCAATTCAATAGGTAGAACCATTTCCCCAAGCCAATGTTGAAGTGCACGAGATCCATAGTGATATAGACGAGGAAAATAGTCCTTCCACCTGTCCTATGGATGTTTTCACTTCCATGAACTCATCCGCTATTTTTTATTCATCATTTTCCCAATATTCTTTTTCCAAGTCCGATTTGGCACCAATTCTTTCTGCTACCACCAGCATGCCCTCGGTACTTGAAGACGTGCCTATTTCTATCCCCCCGTCTACTTCCCCTATTATTTCAACCTCATCAAGACTTTACACTACCCCAACATCCCCACATTCATTTATTCCCCAAGTATAAATTCCTCTCATTCCTAAAATTTATTCCCTTAAGTTTCTACACCTATTCCCACTCCTATTTCCTCACCGCTTCCACCTATTATTTCTACACCTTCTACCATTATCCCACCCGTCAGTATGGAAATCCCAATCCTCGAAACCTGCCAACATGAACCTTTGATGACTTCTCAATAGGGAACCATCTCCACATTAGAGGAGATGGCATATTTTGGTGAAGATGCAGTGGTTTCTCTAGGGAAATACTTCTGGAGCAAGAAAGATAAGGCTGTGGTGAAAAATGGACACAAGAGAACAAGGGAAAACACATTCAAATAGGGGGTAGTGCAAAACCAGATTATTTGGAAAAGGGACTCCTTCGATACCAAACAAGAATCATTAGATACAGAAGCTGCCATGGGAGCCTTTGCTGGAGCCAATTTCGACTCAGTGTCTCAGTTGAACAAAGAGCTGGAAGAGAAAGAACAAGAACTGCAAAAGTCCAAAAAAGACTTAGTATAAGCTGAGGCATGACGGAGCCAAGAGATCTAATAGCTTAAGAACGAGTATAAGGAGAAGATGAAGCGACTTCAAGGATAGAATGACTATCTCAAGCAACAACTTGAGAAGGCAGATCACCTGACTGAGAAACAAGATGACAATATTTCAATATTTGAGCAACAGATTAAAGACCTTCATCTTGCATCTAATACCTCTTCCTTCTCCAAATTCACCGTAGAAGAGTTTAAGCAATTAGCATGCACAATACATGATCAATATTATGAAGAGATGGTTGATCTGTTTGAAGGTTTTAATGAAATGCATGAACTATACAATAATTTTGAGCGCCAATCAGATATTCTCCATGATCATCACACAAAGAGGATAGAAGCTTTTATATATTATGACAACATCATAGACTGGCATAAATACATCAAAGAAAGACCAGATGATATGCCAATCTTAGATAAGTTTAAGCTGAAGAAGATCGAGGTGATGATCAAAACATGGGATATTATTTGTGATATGGTGGAATCCATCATCAAATATGGACAAGTGGCCTACAAAAGAAGGTGGTCAACTTCAGTGACATTTCTTTATTTTCTCGATCTACCACTCTTAGATCCTATTGATGAGGCTATGCCTCCTAAACTAAAATTGGAGCAATTCAAGAGTGATTTTGCTAAAACCAAGGAGCAAATATTGTAGATCACTCATATCACTTGTTGGGTATATGTTATATTCTTTGCATGTTCGTGTGGAGTGGAGGTGCACATGTCAGCGCTGCAGCTCGATGATCCCAAATTTTTTAGCTATTTATAACTATTTTTGGATATTTATAGCTGTTTTTGGCTATTTTTGGAATTTTTCTAAAAATATGTAACTTAATCTCGGTTAAGGGATTGGAGTCTTTTTCTAATCCGGGTTAATGGATTAGGGTATTTGGATGCTGCTAAATACCTATATTTTGTATTGTGAGGATTCATAATGTAATGAAGAGAAAATAAGAGGTGTGGCTCCAAGGTTTTCTGGTTTTCCCGGTTAATGGTTTCTAGGGTAAATATCTGTGTTTATGTGTGAATGATGTGTCGTGATCTCTATTTTGCTTAAAAGAATCTGTATGCTTTGCTTCTCTGCATAGGTTTAAAACTTACATGTGGTATTAGATCTCGATTTTAGCATCAAGGGGACACCTTTGTTGATAAGAGTTTGACGCGGTTGATAGATCTCGGGTCTGTGATAAACCTGGGTTCAGTGGAAGATTTGCAGTGTTGATTTGTGCATTGAAAGAGAATGGCGAGCACTTCAAGAATTGAGATTGAGAAATTTAACGGCCAGAATTTTAAGCTACGGAAGCTCAAAATGGAGGATCTTCTGGTAGATCAGGAACAATGGATTGCCATGGATTTGGGTATGAAACCCACTGCAACATCACAAGATGATTGGGATAAATTAGAAATAAGGGCAAGGAGTACAATACGATTGTGCTTATAAGAATCTGTGTTGTTGAACGTATTTGGTGAATATTTTGCAGTAAAGCTATGGGAAAAACTAGGGAGTTTTTATCAATCAAAATCCCTTGTGAACAAGTTGTTTCTACAAAAGAAGTTGTTTCACCTCGGAATGGATGAAAATGACACTGTAACAAAGAATTTGAATGTCTACAATACTATGGTAATTCAGATAACCTTTGCTGGTATTAAAATGGCTGAAGAAGATAAATGTATTACATTATTGTGTTCTTTTCCAAATTCATGGGACAACCTAACTGTTGCAATAGGTAGTGCTAGCCAGGCGACCTTAAAATCTGATGAAATTGTATCATCCCTACTATCAAAAGAGATGAGGTGGAAAACCATGGATAATCATATAATAGATTCCTTATCTGTGAGAGGTCTCCCCCAGGAGAGAAACAAAAATAAAGGATCTGGGGGGAGATCTAAATCTAAGGGTGGATCTAAATCCCCAGGAAAAGGAAAATGGAAGTGTTGGAAATGTGGTAAAGTTAGGCACTATAAAAAGGATTGCAGGTCTAAGAATGTTGAGAAAGCAAAGGGATATGAGGATACCCATTCCACAGAGGTGAAGAAATCCTCAGAAGAAGGAGGGGATGTGTACCTAGATTCCACGGGTAATCGTTCAGAACATGATATATGGTTGATTGACTCAGGTGTGTCATGTCATATGACCCCTCATAGGGAGTGGTTCTGTGAGTATGAAAAGTACAATGGAGAAGATGTGTGCTTGGGAGATCATTCACCATCCAGTATCATTAGATGTGGTAGAGTCAAGCTAAAACTGAAGGATGGGAGGATTAGAACTTTGCCTGGAGTGATACACATTCCAAATCTAGCAAGAAACTTGATATCTATCAGAAAGATGGATGTTGCAGGTGTAAAGACTATGTGTGGAGATGGTGGTTGCAAAATGGTTTGAGGATCAATGGTATTGATGAGGGGAGTTCGGTATGGAACTCTGTACAAACTATTGGGAAAAAACATCATTAATGAATGTAACAATTATGTTGTGCTTAAGGAAGGAGGTAAAGATGACAAAACCATGATTGCATCAGGAGGAAAGATAATGCTATGTCATCAAATATTGGGGCATATTGGAGAAAAGGGACTTCGAGCATTACAAGGTAAAGGTATGGTTAAAGGTATGAATGATTGCACTCTAGATTTTTATTTATGAGAACATTTCATATATGGAAAACAAAATCGAGTAAGATTTGCATCTCATGCTACAAGAGCAAAGGGAATTCTAGAATTAATACATATTGATGTGTTTGGACCTGTTCCTGTTCCATCATTAGGAAAATATGTGTATTATGTTTCATTTATAGATGATTTCTCAAGGAACATATGGATTTATTTCCTTCGAAAGAAATCTTAAGTATTTTCCAAGTTTAAATAATTTAAGGCTCTTATAGAAAATCAGTCAGAAAAGAAAATACAGGTGTTGAGGACTGATAAAGGTGGAGAGTTCTGTGGGAATGAATTCGAGGAATTTTGTTAAGAAGTGTGGTATAGCAAGGAAAAAGACTACTCCATACACACCTCAACAGAATGGATTTGTTGAGAGGATGAATAAGACGTTGATGGAAAAGGCAAGGAGCATGCTAAGCAGTGTTGGGATAGGACAAGAATTATGGGCAGAAGCAGTGGAGACAACATGTTACTTGGTAAACCGATCACCCACATAAACATTGATTGATAAAACTCCACAAGAGGTATGGACTGGTAACAAACCCTCTATTAAGCATCTGAAAGTTTTTGGTTGTGATGCTTATGTACATGTTCCAAAGGAGAAAAGGAGAAAGTTGGATAACAAAGCTGAGAAGTGTATCTTTATTGGCTATAAAGATGGTATGAAAGGGTATAAGCTTTGGAATCCTTTAACTAAGAAGATTGTTTACAATCGAGATGTTATGTTTCAAGAGGTCAAAGAAGTCCCTAGACAGGAAGTGAATCCAATGGAAAAGGAACTAGAGAAAATAGAATTTAAGTTAGAAGGTGAAGAATCTGACTCAATGGAAGAAGCTGAATCAGAAGAAGAAGAACCTCATACAACAGTTTTGAGGAGATCATATCGATAAATAAGGAAACCAAAAAGGTATTCCCCTCCTGATTTTCACTCTCATTTTGCTATGTCTATTACAGATGATGATCCTAGAAATGTGAAGGAAGTTGTTGATTCAGAGGATAGTGATATTTGGAAAAAGGCCATGGATGAAGAAATGGATTCCTTGGACAAAAATGAAGCTTGGAATCTAGTCCAGCTACCAGCTAGAAGAAAAGTCATTGGGAGCAAATGGGTATTTAAAAGTAAGTTGAATGCAGAAGGTAAAGTGGATAAGTATAAATCCCACTTGGTAGAAAAGGTATATTCTCAGGTAGAGGGGATTTATTTTAGTGAAATATTTTCTCCAGTTGCAAAATTAACTTCTATTAGATTTCTTCTTTCTATTGCTGCTACTTTTCATCTTGAAGTAGAGAAGATGGATGTGAAGACAACGTTCTTACATGGGGATCTGGAAGAAGAAATATACATGAAACAACCAAAAGGGTTCATAGTAAATGGAAATAATGAGTTCGTATGTAAACTAAAGGAGTCCCTTTATGGTCTAAAGCAATCTCCAAGGATGTGGTTCCAAAAGTTTGACACATACATACTTGGATTAGGGTTTGTGAGAAGCAAAGTTGATCATTGTGTATATTCCAAACAGGATGGTGATCACTTCATTAACATAGTTCTATATGTTGATGACATGTTGTTGATTGGAAACAACAAAGATGTTATAAAGGAGGTATAGTATCAATTGTCCTCCAAGTTTGATATGAAATATCTCGGTGCTGCAAACTTCATTCCAGGAATGGTGATAAGAATATATTGTGCAAACAAAATGATCAGTTTAAATCAAAGAAAATATGTTGAGACAGTACTACAAAGATTTAACTTGTAGGAAAGTAAGCCAATGAAGGTTCCTATTCCTGTAGGTGTAAATTTATATGTAGAGCAGTGTCCCAAGCCATGGGAAGAAGAAGAAGACATGTCACGAGTTCCATATGCCAGTGCAGTTGGTAGTTTGATGTATGCAATGGTCTGTACAGTACCAGACATTGCTCATGCAGTGGGGGTTTTTAGCAGATATATGTCAAAACCAGGAAAGGAGCATTGGACATCTGTAAAGAGGGTCTTCAAATACTTGTGTGGCACCACATATTATGCAATCTACTACCAAGGAAGACCTGGACCAGAGAGAGTAATAAATGTACATGGATTTGTTGATGCAAACTGGGATGGAGACCTTGATCACATAATATCTACAAGTGGGTATGTGTTTAACCTTTCTGGAGGAGCTATCAGTTGGATGAGCAAGAGACAAGCTGTAGTTGCACTCTCAACTACATAATCTGAATACATGGCAGCCACTCATGCAAGCAAAGAAGCCGTGTGGTTGCAAAGATTGTGTTCAGGTATTGGGTTTGTATAGAAAGGTGTAAGGTTAGATTATGATAGCCAAAGTGCAATCTTCTTGGAAAAGAACCCTAGTTATCATGCTAAGGCAAAGCATATTGATGTGCAATATCACTTTGTGAGAGACATGGTTGAAGACAAGAAGGTGTTGTTGGAGAAGGTTGACACTGTGAAAAAAGTTGCAGAATCATTAACAAAGTCTGTTAGTACAGAGAATTTCTCTTGGTGTAGAGAATCTATGGGTATCGTTGCCCTGAACCTATGAATTTATGAGTACATGACTCATTTCTATGCAAAGGAAACAACAAGTGGGAGAATGTTGGGTATATGTTATATTCTTTGCATGTGCGTGTGGAGGGGAGGTGCACATGATAGCAATGCAGCTCGACGATCCCAAAAGCACCTTCCCAAAAGCGCTATTTATAAATGTTTTTGGCTATTTATAGTTCTTTTTTGTTTTTTATGGATTTTTTCTAAAAATATGTTACTTAATCCTGGTTAAGGGATTGGAGTCTTTTTTCTAATCTGGGTTAACGGATTAAGGTATTTGGATGCTGCTAAATACCTATATTTTGTATTGTGAGGACTCATAATGTAATGAAGACAAAATAGGAGGTGTGGCTCCAAGGTTTTCTAGTTTTCCCAGTTAAGGGTTTCCAGGGTAAATCTCTCTTTTTATGTGTGAATGATTTGTTGTGATCTCTATTTTTCTTAAAGGAATATGTGTGCTTTGCTTCTCTACACAAGTTTAAAATTTACATCACCATGGAGGAAATCAAGCAGCTGATTGAGATACCTCTTGCTTCATTAATGCGGATTGATCTGTTTCTTAAAGAATGTACAAAGATCAATAAAAAGGAGATTTCTTATTTAATACGTAAAGCCGAATTGCATCTAGAGAATGCTCAGTTTAAGGACATCCAAGATTTGATGGATTCTTTTGTCAAGTGGAGTTCCGCCCTTAGAAAATATTGAAACTAAAATATTTTGTAATCCCACTTCTTGGGAAGTGACTTTCTTTGTACAATTTTGTAATATTATTTAAAAGGAAGGGTGCCTCCGAAGAAATGGAGCGAGATTAAGACTAAGGGAGCAACAGGAGAAGGGACTACCACAGACGTATCAGGAAAAGGTTTGTAATTTTGGAATGTTGTAATTTTTGCAAGTTGAATAAAATTACATTGTGACTTATGCTATGTTATTTGGTTATTCATTAAATGTGTTTCATGAATTTCAGTCTTTCTTCTAATTCCCTGGCATACTTATCATTGGTTTCTTTTCTACTTAATGTGTTAATTTTTGTATATATGTATGTTTACAATATTGGTACATTAAATGTGTATTAAATGAATGTGTTTATTTGATTCACATACTCTTTTATGCAACTGATAAATTGTTATTAGTCCCTAATACTAATTTTTTAATTGGTATTGCATGATAGGACAATTGTGCACTCATAATAGTTTGGATAAGACATTGCAATTTTCATTGTTAGTTTTATTTGAAGCTGATTGGAGGAAGTAATATTGAATTATATTTTTATACATTGAGTAAATATTTCCCTGTTATCAATTATATATCATAACTTCTTTGCCTAAAATTTGTTACAATCACTTCTTAGTTTTCTTAGAGAGTTTAGTCTAGAATCCAGTCACTTTGAAACTTTCTGACACCTTCCTTGCAAGAGAAGAGACTACCAAAGAAATATCAGGAAAGCTCTGTAAGCTGTGTAATATTGTAATGTTTTGCAAGTTAATAAAACTACATTGTTACTTATGCTATGTTCTATGGTTATTCATTAAATGTGTTTCATGATTTATAGTCTTTCTTCTATCTATTTGACAGACTAATCATAAGTTGCTTATATGTTGAAGAGGTTAAGTTTATGTATTGATGTTTTATTACAATCTTA
The DNA here is from genome assembly GCA_001517045.1 of Pseudotsuga menziesii. Lineage (NCBI taxonomy): Eukaryota > Viridiplantae > Streptophyta > Pinopsida > Pinales > Pinaceae > Pseudotsuga > Pseudotsuga menziesii. Next base: position 239,122 of record LPNX010732619.1, on the reverse strand, counting down.
ACATATTAAATGTGCATTGAATAAATGTATTTTTTTTAATTCACATGTTTTTTCTGCAACTGATGAATAGTTATTAAACCTTAATACTAATTTTTCAATTGGTATTACCTGATAAGACAATTTTACACTTATAATACTTTAGATAAAGGATTGCAATTGTCATTGTTTGATTTTATTTAAATTTGATTGGAATACATGAAGCAGGTTGTGGGACGTAGGATAATATTTGAAATGAGGTATAAATTTGTTAGCTTCGAAAATCCAAAATCCCGAAAATATGTGTGGGTTGCGAGTTTCGGATAGGAAAACTTGCAAATTTTTTAATTAAGTTTTCTCTTTCTGCAATTCGCATTGCGGGTTGCGGAACTGCGAAATTGAAAATAGAAGAAATATTAATGGAAAAAATTTCCGCTTTTTGTAATCCACATTGCGGGTTTGCGAAAATGCGGAACCAAAAAATGAAATTTTAATAAGAGAAATTGTGGATTGGGGAATGAAAAAAAATAAGAAAACAAAACGAAGTTCGAAATCTGTAATCCGCAAATGTGGGTTGTTGGTTGTGGACAAACACCTGTCAAGTTGTGATAAACACTTATCAAGTCGACGGCTCAGAGGAGTTGCAGAAATGGAATTGTGGAAGTAGTTTCGAGAACAATAAACATTAACATTGACATGAATAAACGCTTGCATATTCCATTTTCAACTTGCATTTCATATCGATTTTGTCAAAATTTTTTTATTTAATTATTACTTTTTTTTTGGGAAGCTTATATATGTCAATTGCAACAAACTTCGTCAACAGAAGAGTTTTCAATTGGTATTACCTGATAGGACAGTTTTACACTTACAATACTTTGGATAAAGGATTTCAATTGTCATTGTTTGATTTTATTTAAAGTTGATTGGAGTATGTGAAGCGGGTTGCGAGATAATATTTGAAATGAGGAATAAATTTGTCAGCTTCGGCAATCCACAATCCCAAAAATATTTGTGGGTTGCGAGTTGCAGATAGGAAAACTTGCAAATTTTTTTATTAAGTTTCCGCTTTCCGCAATCCTCATTGCGGGTTGTGGAACTGTGGAATAAAAAAAGGAAGAAATATTAATGGAAATACTTTCTGCTTTCTGCAATGCGCATTGCGGGTTTGCCGAAATGTGGAACCAAAAAATGAAATTTTATTAAGAGAAATTGCAGATTGTGGAGAGGAAAAAAATAAGAAAACAAATTGAAGTTCGACATCTGTAATCTACAAATGCGGGTTGCAGACAAGCACTTGTCAAGTTGTGATGAACACTTATCAAGTTGACAAATCATAGGAGTTGTGGAAAGGGAATTTGTGTAAGTAGTTTCGATAAAAATAAACATTGACATTGACATGAATAAACGCTTGCATATTCCATTTTCCACTTGCATTTCATATATATTTTGTCAAAATAGTTTTATTTGAATATTATCTATTTTTTGGGATGATTCTATATGTTAACTACAACAAACTTCGTCAACATAAGATTTACAAAAAACTTGGGAATTAGTCAAAAGGAAAGGATTGTTTCCATTTGAGAAGACAATGATATAATTCTTACTGCTCAATTGAAAATATTCCAAATATGATTGTAATACCTATCATATATATTTTTATGTAAAGAAGAAAGTTCCTTCTATTACCTTGAATAATATTTACAAAAAGTAAACAGTAACTAAGCCCTCCCTACATAGGGAAAATAGACTTTGAGGTTTCAAAATTATCAAAATTACATCATGCCCGAAAATAAACTAGGCAATACTATTTAGATCGACAATTCTTTACTATATACCGTTTGCAAAGATTCATAGTAATAACAGTAAACTAAACTATCTAGAGAATTAGCTAATTTATAGCTTGATATAAGTATCAACAGGCGTGGAGTTCTGCAGTTTAATGCCAAGGTGATTGGAAATTTGTTGCATGTTATTGGATAATTCATCTAGCTTCAGAAGGATGGCTTCATCTGCCTCTCCTCTCTCAACCAATGCTCTTCCCATAACAAACTTGTGTTGCCTAAGATAGTCCATGGTGTTCATATGAAGCCTGATTTTCTTCCTCTTGAATAACCAGGTTAAGGTATGAGAGCCTGAAATTCCTCTGTCACCTCATGGTCCAGAATGCAATTCCTGGTGACTTTAGCATCATTTTTCGAGTGTTCAATTTCCTCTTTCACCATGTTGGGGATCGAATTCTTGTACAAGCGGGCAGTATGGACAATGTTTCTCATAGCTTTGATGGGCGGTCCGGAGGAGGCAGGTAGGGGAGTGCAGGATCATCTATGCGGTGGCGTGGTGAGAAGAACAGAGGGGAACCTAATTCAAATGAAAGGGGGCGCAATGGAGGCAACAAACCGATAGGATTTCTTGAAGAATGAAAGGGATGCATTGGCACACTTATTTAGAAAGCTTTTTAATGTGACAGTTATCAATTATTTGATCCACAGATAAGAGAATTCACTTGCGCCATAAGTATCATGACATCACAACAAAAAGGGGTGGCATAGTTGGCACCTAAACATAAGAACTTGGAGTGGTGACCCACGTGATGGATTGTTTGTTATTATCTACTCAATGATGGTGCGTGTGAAGATTTTACAGACTTCCCACTGGAACGAAATTTCTACTATTGGAGGATTGAAAATTATCGCTACAACGAGTTTTTGTTTACATGACACAGAGTTAAAGAAGACTTGTGGAGAAATATGGTTAGTGAGAATTTTAGTGGTAATGGGCCTAGGGTCCCTGTGATTGGAGATGTGACACCTGTTATGGGTGAGGGAAATGTTGTCGGATATGTTCCATTGCAAGTTGGGAGATGGTTGGAAAAATAAGCTAGTTGTAGGGATCCCTGCAACAATGTTTCGAAGTAGCTTAGCAAGTCTTGCAAGGAGGAATCCTTCTGATACCCGGAAGAACAACACTGTCTTAAAATAACTAAGAACAAATGTAGAAGTAGTGGCCATAATTGAAAGACCAAAGGACATTCCACAGAATCCTCCAGATGAGATTGTGCAATTAATTACCACAGTGCATAGTATCCATTGTTATAACCCATCGATTTGAACGAATGTTCGGAATGCGAAAAATGGAAACAGAGTCCATCATCATCATCACCACCCTTATGAAGTGTTGAAATCATTGGGGATGATAACGTGTTGAGGAAAACAATGAGTTGGCAGAGTAACAAACACAAAAGGAACATACATTTTGTCTCTCCTAATACTCTGTAACAGTAACTACATCCGCTAATTCGAAAAAATGGAAGTAGTAACAAAAGTTGCGCATGTGGATTGTCTTGCATGCAAGAGTATCTAGAAAAAGAGAGAGCTAGAGAAATGTGAAGGCCTGACAGATATTTAACTCTTGATATTGAAATGAATGTAAGCCCTTGTCTATCAATGTTTACAATATCAGTTGTTGCATTTTGTAGGGTCATACCTTATGCTTTATGAATTTTTAAACCCCATGTCATACAAAGTGGTAGTTGCCTATGCGTTCCTCTTGTTATGGGAGAGATGTGAACATAAGTAGGATTAGAAGTATCCCATAAGGATCCTTTGTAGTAGAGGAATTCAAAAACAACAAAGGATGGTAAGGTAGGAGGATGTTCGTTGTAGTTGTATACAATGTCAATGAATTTTCCAAGTGAATCATTCATTACTTGTTGACCAATAGCAAGAAGGACCTCTAATGGTAGCTGGATTGGTAGACATGTGTGTTCCTTTGTGCTACAAGGCAATGTGCAATTGGCATATAGAGGTGTTTGAGCATGTGTTTGTTGTGCAGTGCAATAGAGCTATTAGTGGCATACAAGTGGGTAGATTCTTCAAATGAATAGTTTTCTGCATGTGAAAGGGATGAGTTTTTTTTTGTCATTAGGAGTGCCCATTCTTCAAGGGTTGGTGTTGTGTTTCGAAGGTTTAGTAAGAGTTGACGAAAGACAATTTGAGGAGCGCTATCTCTTTGTTGTCAAAAAATGGTATTGAGCATGACAAAAGTATCAAATGTACGCTAGAGAATAGTTCCAATGGATGAGCCTGCATACATGGGGATGTCCTTCACTGGAGGCAATTTCCCAAAGTAACCAAGAAGAATCATGGAACAGGAACCAAATGAGATTGTACAATTCTAGTGGAAAGCTTCATGTAAGTGTGCATTAAATTGAGTTAACATTTTTGGGTCAATAAAGCCCATTTCATCGATGAGAATATAGTGAATATGTCGGAGTTCTTAAAGCTTTGAAAGGGATTGGCCTTGAAGAGGGTGCATCTCAACAATGGGTATTCGAAGAGCAGAATGTATTGTAAGTGCATCTATGTTAAAGGAAGCAACACCAGTTGGAGCTAGGAGAAGCAGTGGGGATGTTGTTTGTCCAGATGCAGTTTGGAGTGCATATTTCAAGCAAGATATGAGGTAAGATTTTTCGGTGCCTCCAATGCCTTGAATGACCATTTTGAGTGGTTGAGCAGGTGTAGTGTTTCTAAAATGGGGAATGACAAGATCAAAGGTTAATATTTATTATTGTATATTAACTTGATTCCTATTTATTTTATATACAATTTATGTACTAAATTAATATTATATAAAAATATAACTTAAAAAGAATAAATACAAATACACATCATAATATCCAAAAATAAATAAATAATGAAAGCATAAATAAACATAAAAATGATTTTTTAATTTTACCAAATTATGCATATAAAAAGAAAATAAATATCACATCATTATTTTCGGGCAAATATCATAAATTCTCCTTTCTTTTACACTATGTCAAATCTCATAAACTAGTTGCCATTCCACTCTTAATATGTTAATTAACAATTTTTTCTTCTCATATCTTTGATCACATTTTGTTATTCCTTGAAAACACCTATAAAGACTAAAATTTATATAGTGTACATAATTTATATATTTTAGTATTTAGTTTATCTAGTTTTTCATTTAAATCCTTTTCTTAATGGGTATTGTTTTTTGAATCCAATTTCATATGGATGAACTAATTTTGAGTTTCATATCCGTATCATATGGATGAATTAATTTTGAATTCTTAAATTTTAAAATGATAAATTTATAGAAAAATTGTGGATATCAAAATGTATATCTCAATTGGTACATAAAATATTTAGCTATACAAAACATTTACTTGGTCAATTTAAAAAAATATTAAAAAAATAAAAAATTATAAAAACATTTATAATTTTTAAAGAATACAAAATTTGTAATAAAAAAAAGAAAAATATAAAACTTTTTATAATATTTTAAGATGAAAATATAAAACATTTATAATATTTTAAGAATAAGAAAAATAAGAAAATAAAATCTATGTCATATTACATTATCTCAATTCAAGGTGAAAATTTAAATAAATCATATATATTAATAAATTTGTCCAAGAAACAAAAGAATTTAGATAAATCACATATCTTACTAAATTGGTAGAAAAAAAAAGAATAATAACATTAAAAATGCACATATAAATAATGATCAATTTATTAATATAAATTTACTTTACTATTTATTTTAAATATTTCAAAAAAAACAATTGTTCACATTTACAGTGAAGCCTTGCTGAGAGTATTTCTGCATCCCAAAAGGATATGTTAAAGGCAATCATGACACAAAAATAAGTAGGCATCAATTCAAATTCACCAAGAATGAAATTGTGAAAAAAATTGAGGAATAAAAAATAATTAAGCTGTAAATTTTAACGGTTTTTTAGTAGTTTGGTTCTTTAATATGTGCAAAATAGAAATGAAATTAGGTTACAAAAATATAAAGTGTTAAAAATCTACAAGCATCCCTCCTTTCTTCACTGAACAACATTATTATTATTACTATGTAGAAAAGGTTGGCCAAGCCAAAAGGAGGAATGAATGGATCAGAAGAGAGGAGTTGAGTTGAGGCGAGCAGTCCAAGGGGAAGAGATGTTGTTGCTGTTCAATCAGAAGACACTATTAACCTGAATGTAATGTTTTGTTAGATTAAGTTGTGCTAGTATCAAGCTTCTCTCAATTTTCTCAGTGGATGCAAAGCTCCTTACTCTCTGGCTAGATGAAAGGGCTAACTAATTTTCATTTCTCTCGACTTGGCTTTAAATCTGTAATTACTTAAGAATAATACTATGTTCAACAATCTCTCAAAGATGGTATTGGTTGAGTCAATAAGTAATTTCTTAAATCTGTAATTACTTAGGAATAATACTATGCTCAACAATCTCTGGAAGATGGTATTGGTTGAGTCAGTCAGCTCAGATTTAATCTCAACCATGCCCAGTGAATTGGGAAAAGCCAACAAACACTTCATTATATAAATAAGCAGGGATGCACAAGAGCCCATGAAAGAAAACCCTGTAAGGAGACCACTCATATTCGAAATAAATGTAAATAAACCCCCACTCTTGCAGCAACGAGGGCAATAAAAATTCTACAAGCACTACCTTTGAATTTTGATAATGCTTACCATTTGAATCTTGATAATGCTTTCCGGGACTCTCCAACTCCAAGGGCTTCTAGGCTCCAAGCTTCAGCCTTCCAAGTTCCAACTTTCAAATCATTTAGTTGAGCATTGAGCACTGAAATTTGTGTTATGTAGATGTTAAATACAATAGTAAAAAAAAAAATTAATAATAGAAAAATCATTGTTAAATGACATTTTTTGCTTTCAGAAAAAATTAAGAAAACTACAAAATAAAAAACATAAATGATAGAAATAATACTAACTTAATATTTTTCTTTTTAGTCAAATGATGGATGGAACTTGGAAAGTATAATTTTATATAATAATAAGATAAAGTATTGATATTACTAATTTACTAGTAGTAATTTATAATAAAGTTTTAGTAATTTTGTCTTTTTCAAAAATAGAAATAGCAGTAATATAATGACTTTTTGAAATTTTTATTTCCCTTCAAAATTAAGTTTAAATGATAAATTTACCTTTCAGAGAAAAGGTTTACCAATTTTTTTAACCCTATTTAACGGTCAAAATGCCCCATATAACGATCATTTTGCTCCAGCACTAAACATGACTCCAGTACTAAACATGACACGATACACTTTCCTTTCCTTCCTCTCCTGTTGGCTCGAATGCGGACACAAAGGCAGCTGTGTCATTTATTTGTATACTAAAACTCTTCTTTGGAACCATAAAAATTAAAAATTTTCATCATTTGGTTTTTTTCTAATAAAATCATATGGAGGTATGTTTTGTTTACTTCAACTAAACTTGTATAGATGGACATATGTTTTGTTTAACACAATTTTACACGTATACGATAGTGTGCATAATACACGATTAAGTTAAAAAATAAAATACATTCAAGATGTTTCAAAATTTATGAGTATCACACTATTTAGTCCTTGGATTATGTCACAAAAAGGGGATTTTAGTGGCCCAACAACAGCTATATATATCGGTGGGTGGATGATCACTGCTTTCTTTCTAATTATGGTAGTGGAAAGGCGTTTTCTTTTTAATTATGGTAGTGGAAAGGAATTAACAATTTCATGGAAGAGGAGTGATCATGGAAGAGGTGGACTAAGTACAAATACTTTGGGTTAAACTTTTAGTTTTGTGGGAATGCTTTATATAGTTGATAAGACGGGCTTTCCCAAATTGTGTGTTTTTGGTGATTCTAAGATAATTATTGAGTGGGTAAATGACATGTCCATTCTGGAGGTTCTCACACTTGACCATTGGTGTTGCAGAATCAAATATGTGGTAAAGGGATTATACTCTTTTTCTTGTAAACACACATACAGGGAACATAACCGGGTGGCAGATAGATTGTGATATCTCAATGTAAATGGGTCGTTTGTTTAATATAAAAGGATTGTTTTTTTCTTCTTGAAAAAAAAAGAGTGATCAATGTTTTAAAACTAGTATTTAGAATTAAATAAAGATCAATTCATATAGATTTGAATTTTATGATCGGTTTTATTAAATATATATATATAAACAGATTCAAAACATTCTAAATATTAAAACAAAACATGCATTGTACTAAGGTAGATACCATGTAAGAGAATATATCAAAATGTCATTGAATGCAATATATCAATAACATATATAATTAACCACACTTCAAATGACTTCTAAAGTTTACAAAGCAATATGTTACATTTACTTAAGACGTATCATTAATAATATCATTAATCATCAAATTCATCACCCTAATTCAAAATTTGATCCCCTACATAAACATAAGCTATAAGACCATCCTTTGGCTTGGAGTATTCCAAATGTTCACAAATTCTTAATGACAAAGGTGTGAGGAAAATAAAGGGTAGTGGGTCTCTATATAGTGTTCTTTCAGTGCTTAGGTAAAAAATTATAAAAATCTCCAAAAAGGCATTGTGGCTTGTTGGGATCGAATCACTATTGACTCTAGCGAGTTAGTATGAACTTAGTCGAGTTGGATCAATTTGGTACTGAATCCGATGAATTTGTACATTAAATTGGATGGTTCGGTACCAAATCAGTTCTCGATCCAATTTCAAGAGTGAGTTGGTAAATTGGAGTGTCAACATGGTCAACTTGATCAGTATGAGTCCGAGTTGATAAGTTTTGAACCATTGGTGTTGACTCATCTAATTAATGTGTATATTATGGAGAGTTCAAAGGAGGTTTCAATAATGGAGGTAGCGAAGGAGATAGGTTTTGACTTCATTTCATATGGATTCAAAGACTGTAATAAGTTGGTTTAATGATTTTTATCCTCTTTCATCCTACTTGTGTTAGTGACTCTAATTTAATTTGAAAAATGACTATGAGATATATCTTATTTCCAAAGGGTTGTTTAGATTGTCCAATTTTATATTTTTTTACGAGGCTCCTTGGTTCTAGGAGTAGTCCCTAGAATCTAACCCATCCAATATGCTTGTTACTAAAATCGTTGTTTTGGTTTGTCTCCCAAATTTGATAATACACTTTTACTTTGGAGATATATCATTTTTTTTAAATATCAAGAATACTTTAGGAAAAAATTTAAAAACAAAATATAAATCATTAATTCAATGTTCTTCTACATATCCTTTATATGTGTGAATATTTCCCTATGGTTAACTAGGGTTAATGATGGTAAAATATCGTTACCCTTATCTAACTAATGCCAACCATAGTCAACCACGATTGACAAAAATAACCATGGTTAACTAAAGTCAAACAACAGTGAAATATGGTTAACTATGGTCAAACTTACTCAACCATGGTAAACATAGTCAACCTTCCTCATCCATATTCAAAGCATAATCAACTTTGGCTAACTAGGGTCTAACTTTCTCAACCATGGTGAAACATAGTCAATAATAGTCAACCATAATTAAACATGGTTAATGACATTTAAATATGTTAACACATAGTCAAATATGGTCAACCTTTTTCAACCATTTTCAAACGAGGGTCAACAATGGTTAATGATGGTTAACCATGGTCAAACCTGGCCAATATGAGTATGCTCAATGTTACCCAACCAAATTCAACCATAGTTAAGCATGGTTGACTACAATCAATGATGGGTAACTAGAGTCAACCATTGTTAAATAAAGTCAACCATGGTTCATCAAATTCAACCGTGGTCAAACAATAATCAACCACAGTAAACTATCATCAAACTTATTAAACCATCATTTTTTGCCCATGGTCAATGATGGAGAAACATGGTCAATCTTAGTAAACCATAATTAACCATTCTTCATTAAAGTCACCCATGGTTAATGAAATTCATCCATAATTACCCATAGTCAACTAAATTCTACCATTATCAAACAATAGGAATTCATGGTTAACTATGGTCAAACATTATCAACCATCATTTGACACCCATCATTAAGTATCGCCAATGATGGTCAAACATGGTTAGCCTTAGCTAACTAATGTTAATTGTAGTCAATCATGGTTAACCAAAGTCAAATAGTAATCAACAACTCTTAATTAGGGACAAACTTAGTCAACCATGGTAAACATAGTCAACCTTCCTCACCCATGGCTCAAATATAGTCACACATGGAACTAAATTCTACCATTGTCAAACAAAATCCATTCATCATTGTTAACTATGATCAAACTTAATTCATAGTCATGTAACACATATCATCAACTATTTTCAACGATGGTCAAACATGGTTAACCTTATGTAACCAATGTGAACCATAGTCATTGATGGTTCACTAAAGTCAATCGTGGTTAACTAAAATAACCATGGTTAACCAAAGTCAACAAAATTCTGACTTGATTCACTAAAGTCAACCATGGTTAAAAATAGTCAACCATGGTTATCCATGGTGAAACCCAATCAAACATGGAAAACATAGTCAACCTTCATCACCCATGGTCAAACCATAGTCAATTATGGTTATCTAGTCTCTAACTAGACTCTCAACCATGGACAAACATAGTGAACAATTTAGTCAATCATAATCCAATATGGTTAATAAAATTCAACAATGGTCAAACAAAGTCAAACATGTTCAACCATGATAAACCATTTCTACCATAATCTACCATGCAGTTAACCATTGTCAATCATGGACAAACACAATGAATCATGGTCAACCATAGTCAACCATTTCAAAACTAGGTTTAACCATTGCAAAAAATGGTTAACCATGGTCAGATTTGCTTAATGATAATTGAACATGGTAAACCTTACCTAACCAAAGTCAACCATTATGAACCATAGTTCACAAAAGCCAATAATGGGTAATTAAAGTTAACCATGGTTAACCAAAGTCACCCGTAGCTATTTGAAAGTCAAACATGGAAAAATAATTTAATCAACCATGGTAAACTATGCTCAAACTTATTCACCCATCATTTGTTAGCAATATAAACCATAATCAACCATGGTTTAGTAAATTCAACTATGGTTAGCTTAATTAACCATAGTTAACCATAGTCAACCAAAGTCAAACATATTTCATTGAAATCAACCATGGTTAGCTATGGTGAAACTTAGCCAACCATTATAAACATAGTAAAACTTCATTACACATGAGCAAACCATAGTCAATTATGAACTACTGTCTAACTTTCTCAATAATCATCAAACATAAGCAATAATAGTCAGCCATGATCAAACTTGCTTAATGGCATTTAAACATGGTCACACATAGTCAAACATGGCCAACCATGGCCAACCAGTAAATACCATACTCTACCACAGTTAACCATTGACAACCATGGTCAAACACAATGAACTATGCTTACCCATAGTCAACCATAGTAAAACATGGTTAACTATGGTCAAACCTTGCTAATGATGATTCACGATGGTCAACCTTACACAACCAAATCTCTAACCATGGTCAACTACGATTAAGAAGAGTATATTTTTTTCAACCAAGGTTAAACGTAATCAATAATAGTCAACTAAAAAGGATAAATTTAACTAATATAACTTCATTCAAAATTTATTACATGTTTTAATTTAATAAAGTTATAATTATTTTATGAATTTTAACTTGATGTTCAAAAATTCACATTACATTTATAATTTCCTTAAATATTATTTATCAACCATATATGTATTTTTACTATGTCATTTTCTTATAAATATTTAATTATTGTGAATACGCTATGTGCTAAAAATATTGGGAATATTCTATGTATCAATGCCATTTAGTAATTTAGTCTTTTGAACCTATGCTTATGTGCTAGTATAAGAATATTCTCAAATATTATTATATTATTGTTTTCATCTTATGTCTCTGCGCCAACTAGTAACTAGAAACAACCACGTTAATAATAATGTGTCTAGTACTCTATCTAAAATTACATTATTAGTGTACTAAATATATGCCTAGGTGTATACCAAACACATTATTATTAATGTGTTTGTTGGTAGTATATATGCATGGTCAAATTAGCAGGTAGCAAAGGAAAAGTGAGGATGTTTCATTTTCATTAACGACCCATTGTTGTTTTAATTTTGGATATTTTAGTGGGAAAAGGCCATTCACATCTGCATAGTATGTATGCACAATTAAGGTCGCAATAAAAAGGTGCCTCGTTCTTTTTTTAATATACTTTGGACAAAGTTGACGCCATTTTCAATGGGGACCATGGTTAATTGAATCCTTGAGGTTGGTTTTTTTTTCAATAGAAAAAAATGCTTCTTGATATTCATAGTGTGAATCAAAGAAACAAAAGAAAATACAGTATAGTCCCTCAACATCTTTATACAACTTTATATCTACTGAGAAGTAACTCCTGTGAGCAAATAAAAAACAAACTGGACATGAGAAATAAGTTAAATGATAATGTTGAATAACAAATTTGAGGTTATTCAAACCCCAACTAGAGTCTATCCTATGACTATACTAAGATTAAAAAAAACATTAGATGTGTCTAGTCCCAACTCCACCAATATATCTATATTCCCTTCACTGCAAAGTTGGTATCAATATTACATTGAGTATTGACCAAGAGGAAAACAATCGTTCGATTAGCTTTATTGTTACTAAAAATAAATAAATAAATGAAGAACTGTGTATATAGTATTCTAGTATTCTTGAATGGACCCCCTCAAAATCAACTAATTATGATGGACCTCTACAAAGGGTATCATTCCTTCCAATTGTCCAATTTCTTTTTAGGGCAAGTAATCTACTTTTTAATTGAAATTCTTGTAAAGATGCAAAAAGATGATGGAGAGAAACTTCCCCTAAAGCTCCCTTATACTGGACTGCTAGTGTTCCAATATGGATGATTGAAGGGCATATCTCCTATTGTTACTAAACCTAGTCAATAGCAACTCTAGAATCCTTAGCCACTTGGATTTTTGAAAAACCTTTAAAAAGAGAAAAATAAAGGATCCCCCAAAGGGAAATTTCTTAAGATCGTGTGTTTTCTCTTGAACCACACCCTGAAGCACATGATTGATGAGATGTTTTGTGTTGAGCGAGGAGCTCTGGAGCACATGAGTACTTATATTTGTGTTGAGCATGAAGCTCTGGAACACATGAAAAGATAAATTGGAAGTGTTGGGCATAAGCCTTGGAGCCTTCCATGTTGATGTTTAGCTTAAGCTCTGCAACATCAGCGAAATTAAGGCTCGGTTGTCCATCTATAATTTAAATGGAAAAGCTGCAAGATGGTGGAGAGAATTGAAGCATACCAAGAAAGATGAGGTGAGAGAAATACTTTGGAGTAATTTCCGCAAGATTTTTCAAGGAAAATATATGTCGAAAAGATTCTTCGACCAAAAGGTGAAAGAGTTTCATGAGTTACGTATGGGATCCATGACTATGGATGATTTTATTAGCATATTTTTAGATATGTTACATTATGTGCCATACATCAAGGACGAGAAGGTAAAAATCCAACAGTTTTTAGGATTTCTTCCTCCCAACTTTCGGGAAATGATTGAGTTTGACATGCCTAAAACCTTGGACACCACCTTGTACAAATCTAGGCTTTGCTATGAGCATGGGAAGCTAAGGCAAGAGAACCTAAACAGAAATAGAGACAGGTCTAAGAACTTCTCTGACAACCGCAAACCGGGTTTTAACCCACCACCGTACAGAACAACAGTTTTCCAACCAACAAGAACTTCAACAAATCAGGTACAAAGCCATATGTACTAGCTCCAAATGCTAACAAACTAGCAGAAACTGGGGAAGCCAATGTTGCCTCGTTGCAGATTAAATGTTGGAAATGCCAAGGGCCTCATTATGCCCGAGATTGTAAGAACAAGATCAATGGGGTCTTGCACAACTTACAAGAAGAACCAACGATAGAGGACATAGCTGAAACACCGTAGATTTATCCATCATTGGATGGCCGACAAGCAGACCATCATGATACCATGGTGGAGATAGAAGGTAATATCTTGAACACCTCTATTTCAATACTAATTGGTCTCGGTTCTTTTCAAAGCTATGTATCGCCTAAAATTGTTGTTGTATGTAAACTAGGAAAAGTTAAACATGATAAACCTTGGCTGGTACAATTAGCCACAAGTACGAAAAGAAAAGTTTTGGAAATAGTTAAAGATTGTGAGGTAAACCTAAATGGTTTTCCTACGAAAGTAAACCTAAACATCCTACCCTTAGGATCGTATGATATACTTATTGGCATGGAATGGTTGAAACAACACCATGTCATGCTTGATTGCTACACAAGTCAATATTGTGTATAGATAGCCAAGGAAATCAAGTGAATATTCAAGACATACCAATGAAAGTTTCTATAAGGCAGATATCTACTTTACAAGCAAAGAAGTTATTTAGGAAAGGCTACAAGTTGTTTGCAGTAAATATCCAAGACATAGATGCTGAGAGAGAACAACACATAGAGGACTTTTTCGTTCTTGTATAATTCAAGGACGTATTCCCTGAGGAAATCCTAGGATTACTTTCGAAACGAGACCTAGAATTTTCCATAGAACTGACACCAAGATTAGTTCTGGCTTCCAAATCCCCTTACCGCATGAGTGCACTAGAGTTGGTGGAACTAAACTACAGTTGCAGGAGTGGATTGAAAAAGGATATATCCAACCAAGTGTATCCCCTAGGGGAGCACCGATACTTTTCGTAAAGAAGAAGGATGGTACGATGTAGATGTGCATCGATTACCGTTAGCTTAACAAGATGACTATCAAGAACCGATACCCACTCCCTAGGATTGATGACTTGTTCGATCAAATAGGAGGAGCCAATATCTTTTCAAAGATCGACCTGCGATCTCGGTACGATCAGGTATGGATTCATGACAAAGATATTCACAAAACCGCCTTTCGTACGGTCACTACGAGTTTGTAGTAATGTCATTCGGGTTCACCAATACACCCACGAACTTTATGTGTATGATGAACAGTATATTCAGTAAATATCTGGATAAAAAAAATTTGGTCTTTATAGACGACATGCTAGTTTACTCTAAGAGTAAAGAGGAACATGAGGAACACCTTCGCATAGTACTACAAGTGTTACGAGAACACTATATTTACATCAAGTTCAGTTAATGTGATTTTTACAAACCACAGATACAGTACTTGGGTCACCTCATCTCTGATACATGGATAGCTGTGGACCCAGAAAATATTAGAGCCATCGAAGATTGGCTTACCCCTAATAGTGTCACCAACATTAGGTCCTTTCTGGGATTAGCCATATATTATCGAAAGTTCATTGGGAACTTCTCGAGAATAGCTCGTCCCATGATCGCTTTGCAAAAGAAGGCAAATAAGTTCTTATGGACGACCAAGTGTGAGAAAAGTTTTCAAAATCTTAAGCAAATTTTGAAGACCACACCGATACTATGAATTGCGGATCCTAATGGGGATTTCGTTGTTTGCATGGATGCAAGCAAGGAAGGAATCAGAGGAGTCCTCTTGCAGAACGATTATGCGATCTGTTATGAATCATGAAAGTTAAAAGAACATGGGCAGAACTACCCCACACATGATCTTGAGTTAGCAGCCATCATCCATGCCTTGAAGATGTGGAGACACTACTCATGGGAAGGAAATTCCTTTTGAAGACAGACAATATGAGTCTGAAGTATTTATTCAAGCAGCTGGATCTGAATGCCAGGGAAGATATATGGTTGGATTTCCTTAGTGAGTACCATTTTGAGCTAAAGCATATTAAGGGCAAAGAGAAGAAGAATGTTGATGTTTTGAGCCGACGAACTCATATGATATATGAGGTGACTTCAAGTCAAACCGAATCAGATTTACACAAGAGGATTAGAACGACCAATAAAGTTGACCCTTTCTATGTAGAAATCCTCAAGAAGGTCTAAGAGGACAGGTTGTTTCAACAACAAAAATAGTACAAGGTAGACGAAATAGGATTGCTATGGTCCAAGGAGAGATTGTACATTCTAGAAGGAGGGGACATTCGGTCCAGCATCCTCATGGAATTTCATCGAACACCCTACTCAGGGCATCCAGGATATCAAAAGATGATATCCGGCATTAAGAGACACTTTTTGTCACCTAAGTTAAAGGCCAACATTGCGTTGTTTATCGCGAAATGTCAGGAATGTCAGCTGGTCAAAGCTGAGCATCAACATCCTTCGGGATTGCTGCAGTCATTACCCATTCCGGAATGGAAGTGGGAGGTCATTAGTATGTATTTTATCACCGCTCTACCTCAGAGTAAGAAACAAAATGATTCTATCTTTGTGGTAGTTGACAAATTGTCAAAAGAAACACACTTTACTCCAGTGAAGTTGACCTACAAGGCAATACACATTGTCGATATCTTCTTGAAGGAGATATTTAGATTGCACGAGATAGCCAAGGTAATCATCTCGGATTGAGATACCAAGTTTACTGGGAAATTTTGGAGATCTTTATTCTCTGTATTAGAGACACATTTGAACTTTAGTACTGCTTATCACCCGTAGACAGAAAGGGTAAACAAGATTGTTGAGGACATGATTAGGATGTATGTCATGAACAACCCCACCAAGTGGGAAGATTACCGGCATCTTGTAGAATTTGCATATAACAACGGCTACCAGACTTCCACCAAGATGAGTCCCTTTGAGGTACTCTATGGACGGAAATGTAGAACACGAGTTACTTGGATAGCCCGGTGGATCAACTCATGTTAGGGAATGACTTGTTAAAGTACTTGGAATAGTTGGTTACCAAGGTCCATGTGAACCTTAAAGAAGCATAAGACCGCTAGAAAATCTACGTGGATAAGAAAAGAAAAGATAAAGACTATCAAATAAGTGATCATGTCTACTTGAAAGTAAAAGCAAAACGAAGCTCATTGAGCTTGGGTAGGTGTGGTAAGTTAGCACCTAGATTTTGTGGACCCTTTGAGATAGTGGCCAAGAGAGGGCCAGTGGCATATGAACTAGTGTTTCCCGCTCACATAAGATTTCACAATGTTTTCCATGCATCTTTATTAAAGAAATATGTTTATGATACTAAACATGTGATTGATTCCTCCATATTACAGGTGGAACCTGAAGGGGAGTTTTCCCCTAAACCTCTTCATATATTGGACAAGAGGGAGGTGCAGCTCAGGAAGTCCACCATAGTCCAGTTGAAAGTGCAATGGAATCACTTCGAATCCAATGAGGCTACTTGGGAGAATGAATCCAACATGAGAAAGGATTACCCCGCCTTGTTTCTTGATTTCATTCTGAATCCCTAGAACACCAAGGATGGTGTTGTTCTAAGCGGGGAGGGATGTAATATCCCAAATTTTTGACCTAACACTTATGGGCACGAGCCCCATTGAGTATGATGTTACGTTGATGTTTTATTTTGATATACTAGGTCAAAGACCCCACTACATATGAACATGATGATTTGTTTGATATATTGGGCTTAAGCCATTTGTATATCATATGTGTGTGTGTGTGTGTTTGTTTTCTTGCGTTGGGCGTGGACCCTGAAGCACCTGATTGATGAGATGTTTTGTGTTGAGAAAGAAGCTCTAGAGCACATGAGTTTTGAGACATTTGTGTCAAGCATGAAGCTTTGGAACACATGAAAAGATAAATTGCAAGTGCTAGGCATAAGCCCTGGAGCCTTCCATGTTGATGCCGAGCTTAATCTCTGGAAAATCGTATCCTTGGCCATTGTATCCCTAGGTGTATCCTACAAGTACATCCTAGCATTATTGTTGAGCGAGGAGCTCTGGAATTGCACTAAGTTTGTAACTCCTTGTTTTTAGCATTAAGTATGGTCTCTCGATAAGTGCTAGGAGTTACTGAAAATAATTAATTATGTCGAGTGAAAACGACTCGAGAAAAATAATGATCTCATCTGACTTATTTATAAGTGATTAAATGAAATTTTGAATGTCTGTATCTTATCAAGTACTGAAGAACTACCATGTTATACAAGGGAATCCAACATGTAAGGATGTTTAGAGTTGCCCAGCCTAGTAGACCTAACCACCTACCCGATGACCTTAATGATGAAAGTGTCATAAGTTTAGGGATCATAATATATGATACCCAAAGACAAATGTTAACAAATAATATATTATTATATATTTTATACATGGTATATATAAAGAGTAAGCATAGTAATAATATTAATAATGTAGGAAAGAAGGAAAAGCTCCATTTATTATTATTATTACTAAAAGAAAATTAAATATTATAATACCTACAAAAGTCCAATTAGGAACTAGTTAAAAGTTCCTACGTTAAAATATTAAAAGTACCTAAATTAAATAAAAAGGGTCAAATCAAGAAATCAAATGATTCTTGATTTAACTGCCCCTTTGACTGAAAAGTCTATCTATAAAGTCCCAAGCCAAAGAGAGGCTTAGGGATCTCTTCCATATTTTTGGGAATCATTATTCTGCTCGATTTTTCTCAAGAGAGTTCTTGGAGAACATTTTCCTAAGAGGAAAAAGGAAATCTAATTCAGACCTGATATCCCAGTTATGGAAGCCTTACCTTAGGAGCTCTAAGCTACTTGCATGTTGGAACCAGCTCAAGGGGATCCGAATTAAAACCAGGAACGGTTCCAGGTCATGGTTGAGTGGAATGTGGTAGTTCCCAAGTGATTCGGTCATCTATATAGAGGTCATATCTTCCTTTAAACTGTTAATGTTGGGTAATTGAGTGTGAAAGTTTCAGCCATTGGAATAGCTTCACCTTTCAGGCATGAGCTACCAATCTTCCTATTTAATTATCTAGTATAATTTCTGCTTAGAATATGCAAGTGTTTATTTTATTTTGTAACCTTATGTTTACAATTGTTTTCTTGTCAAAATCTTTAAGGGTTTACATTTTCTTTACAAACCATATGTTTGTAAATTAATTATTGTTTAAAAAAATATTTAGGATTTATTTCTGCTATACTTAGTTCTGCATTTATTTACAGCTTAAACCTTTTTTTTCTAAAACCTAGAAATTACTCTAACATCTCCTATATGTTTATTTACTGATGAATTCTACTAGAAGATTTCATATTTCCAACATAACTATAATTAGGAATAAAAGACTAGTTCAGGCTAAGTTATAAACAAACCCTAAATATAAAACATAGTTAGCTAAAGTATAGTAAATAGATTTGTATTCTAATTAAGCAATATTATATACACATTATTCTATGCTGTAGATAATCATAGATTCAAAGTATTGAAGATAAATTAAAAACCATAGAAGACCTCTCAAGGTCCGTATATATTTCTATCAAGAACCAAGATTAAACAATATCTTTTCCCATTAATCAAATAATTTCATAAATCGAATCTATTGTCCAAAACCGAGACCATCTAATGGTCCACGATTTATGCTTTACCAATACTCCCCATTAAATCAAACCATACATTATTATACCAACTACATCTACAAAAGCGTATCCAGTAAAGAAACTATCAACATAATAAATCCATTGCATATATATAATAACTCAAACCCTTTAAATACTTACAAATTGCATTATAAGAATCACATGCCTTAACGAAATCCCCAACGCATTAAATCAATCATAATGCTATGTACAAAGATCATTTAAAACATAAATATAAATATACAGAGGTCGTAGGATTGATTCTTGTAGGCGTTAAGCCCAAATCGAATCCTTACAATTATAAACCCTCACAACCATATACGACCCAGGATCAATTCCTGTAGGGTTTGTTTATCTACAAGTCACCATGGTGAATCCTACAGGATTCGTTAATAAGTCTTCTACCTCACGCCGTAGCATTCCACTATCAAACCACAAGATATATATACATATACACAGGCTATAATTTAAATACATCAAATCGCTACACATAGGTTAGAGCCGGTTTAAAATACACACTATAACTATGTCCCTCTGCCTTATACATATCCAAACATTTTAATTAAATACCAAAAGCTACAACCCTGTCAACGCTATGTGAATAGCCACGACATCCATTGGAGGGTTCCATCCAAAGCTACATCTCTTTTCTTACAACTCAAAATAGTAATATAAAACCCATTAAAACGTGTCAACGATATACCAACAACAACGACTGCTAAATGAAGGGTTACACCCACAGTCGGCTCTTATATTCCAAATATACATCTTAATAATAAAACATTAAGTCTCTATCTAATACACTATCGCAACTCCAATGGCGAGAATGCCAATGCCACATACAACATGGCCCCCAAAAGACAACAACATTGTCAACATTTATCCATGCAATAATTCAAAGAATTATTTTGATTACACACAATCCTTTAATAAGAAGTATAGACTACGAAATCAACATAGTATGCCAACACTGTTTATATTTATAAAAACAATCATTATCAAAACCTTCAAAGTTTCACACAGTCATTTAAACGCGGCCATGCACCATTGCAAACAATGGTGCACCCGCCACCTCAATAACATAAACTCTTTAACAAATACACAGATCCTGTCGAGAGATACCAGTCATGTTTGCCACATAGAGTTCCCATTAACAAATATGAATACATTGAAGTTCTAGCCGAAGGCACTAAACCCCAACAGGGGAAAACCCCAAGTCCTAATGCATCCATGATTCTTACCCATTAAAATTACAGACAGACCCTTCCCAAAACGCAGCCATTAGAAACTAGAGCTAAGAATTCAAACCCACAACGAGTAATAACTCAGTCACAACAACTAAGAAAATGAGGGAACAAGTTAAACACTTGTTATAGCAGGCTTACCCGAATGGGTATGCTTTTTCCTCAGAGCTGACCACGACCCATGAATTTCATCACACCCTACAACCTGCAACACAGAGCAGAGGCCCGATGAGAAGTACGCTTAGAAACCAAACCGAACAGACAACACCGATGCCAAAACTAGTAATGGTTACATACCTGTCAATATGACCAAACCGTCAAAGTTCCACATCAACACACAGCACAGAGGCAGAGCTCACGCAGCTATGATGCGAATGACCAAACCAACTCAATGAGCCAAACCCTAAGCTTGGATGCCACTTTTCCCCATGCAAATTTATGTCACCACCCTGGCCTCCAATAATGCACTCCAAACCCATAATCGTATAGTTCATGCCACCATATAAACATTGTTCCAAAACCATGTGTTTTACATAAACCCCAATGGTGCATCGAATTACATAGGGTTTAATCCAGAATCCCATGGCATATGAAATATTCCATGGAGGACTATAAGCCAAGGTTCTACTATCTTTTACCAACAATTAAAACCATATATTAAAACTATGTTAGAGCGTGAACAAAGTCATAAGTATATAAACCATAATAAGTATGTGTCACATAAATAATAAGTGCAGTAGTGACCAAGCCACTATCATAAACTATGTAATAATAATAATAATAACTTGTGCAACATAGGCCAGTAACCCATCCAACCTAGTATACTTATCATCTAAACAACCATCATACAGTCACCAAAATATATCTGTAAAGCTAAGTGCTAATGACGAAATATACAGCATGGCCTGTTCAGCTTTTATGAGCAGTTTCAGTCGCCAAGTGCACTTGCACTCAAAGTGGAAAGAAATGCATTTGTTCGTAAGAACTAAGTAAGCCCGATGTAACAAATAGAAAATAGTTACGTGTCAGGGGGTTACAAGGGAAACTAGTCCCTCCACTCCACCCCTTTTTCCAATAACAAAGTTAAGTCAGAATTGTGTATATGATAGTAATCAAATGTTATAACCAATGAAGTACGTAATCAAATACCTAACATACACATCAATGCGTAACCATAGATCCAAACAGTAAACAACATCACAACAACGTAAGTAATACATTAATAATCACATCTAGAAATATTAAAGCAGGACATAAGAACAACTTATGATATTACAGCACTCCAAACAAAGTACAATACATTCCGCAGAGTTAAATAATGTCCATCTTAGGCAGTAAATGACTAGCCTATAAAAAAAATATTATTTTCAAATTTTGGGAACATTACATTTCCCCACCCTACAAGCTAGCTACTTATCATGATCAGAGAAAGTCTCTATCAATTCACTCCAAATGTTTGATACTCAATGACCTTTTATGTTGTCTTTTCTGATCAACTCAATGTGTGTATAATTTTTCAAGTATTTGCTTAATAAAATCTCACTCTAAAAAGCATTACTAGTCTAAACCTGCCAAAGGCTTTACAATGCCCCATATTTGACCACATAGTAGTTAAATCTCTAATATGAATCAACCTAACATTTTCATTTGCTTATTATCTATTGGACTCGATCAAATTGATTAAAATTATTGTTATATGGACATGTGGAGTCTCTAGATGTGTGGATGGTAAAGAGAAGCTATCACTTTACATTATTAATGGTGAGGAATATCTTATCTCACTTGAACGTGCAAATGGAAGGTGTGAAGTCAATATGTGGATGTTTGTTTAGTTGTACCTATCATATAGATCAAGCACAATATAAATTGCAAGGGAATTTACATGATATCTTGTTGTCATTTTCGTAATAAAGATTATCATCTAAAAGGGTTGGAAATGTTTATGCATGAGTTTATGTTAATGATGAACTAACCCACATGATGATTGACTATGAGATAGTCAGATTCCTCCAATGCCAAGGGGCATGAGATGTCTTGGACATCAAGAGGATAATAATGTTATATCAAGTTTCATGTTATTTAATTGTGAATTCCAATATTTCTATGACTTGTGGGTGAGTGTGAGTTCTGATAGGAATTGCAACTTGCCCAAAGTGGTTGTTCAATGATGATACCCCTTAGAACAATGATGACAAAGTAGATTTGATGTAGGATGTTGACCCTAGTACTATCAGGGGGTGGAGGTATTTCCCATTGTTTATCCCTCAAACTTGGAGTCATGGGAGGGTTGTGTTGATCACACTCCCTTGGATGTGTGATGAGGACTAGTGGGTGATGTAGGGTGTTGACCCTAGTAGTATTAGGGGGGGTGGAGTCATTTCCAACTGTTTATCCCCTGAAACCTAGAGTCATGGGAGGGTTGTGTATATTACAAAAATATGAATGCTCAATTGGATTTATGCTTGTGACTAATGCTTGGATATTGACTCTTTCTGACATAAAAATAATAATGTGCTAGAGATTCAGAACTTATAAAGAATTTATAGTTACTCATTAATCAATAAAAGATGTAGTGGTGAACAAGTTCCATGTGGTTATATCCCTTTTTATCTATTAAAGTAACCTGGTTAGATTAATTTTTCAACTTAATAGACAACTTCCCTTTTGCATCAATAAAATTCTGCAATTTCCTCTCTTTTTTGGCACTGTCGTGGTTGATCTGAAATTTTAATCATATGTTGTCCTTCATTTGCAAAGTTACCAAAATTGACTAGACTTGGAACTCATTTTATCCCTACAATCAAACTTAAATTATGGCTAAGAAAAAACCTATTAGTCAACCCAACGACATAAGATATAGAAAATAAAAATATATAGATTTTTGCAATATTTCTTTTACATTTAATTTAGATTAGACGTGAAATATTACATTGAATAGATTAGAAAAATAACACACCCATGTGATCATTTATGACAACTACAATGGATAATGAAATGAAAATTTATGAAATAAAATGAAAAGATTCAAATATTCAATGTCAAGAGTCAATTCAATACTCAAAAGTCAAATCTAAAATCATATAATAAAATATGATAATATGTAATAAATATAACAACATCACAGCAATCACCAACAAAAGGCCCTCTTGCCCCTTCCCCTGCCTTAGTATTTAGATTCAATCACATTTTTTCATCTCTATTTCTTTGGGGCCTCATGGTACTTTATTCATGAAAATTATGAAAAGCATGTCTGAAAATGACTTACATGCTTGAAAATGACTGTTTCAAACCTGAAAACTATTTGTTATAATTCTAACATTTTACCATTATTTATTGCAGAAAATCAATCCTTAGTTACGGAAAAAATAACCATTTTATACCTAGATATGAAAGTTTACCCCTTCAGGCTTCCTTGAAATTCTTATGCTTCTATAAGTTTATCATGTTTCTATGTTTATATTCCCTTGTATAGATATATATTTCCCTACAGACTTGCACATTTTGCTTTGCATGCCTCCTTTTTTTGTATTGTAGACTTATTTTTTTAACTTTATAGACTTGATTTAATTTGATAAATTGATTTATAAGACGCCAAATCTAGAGCTGGGTGGATTTATTGAAAGTTGGTATTACAAGGATTCTATTAGAACAAGCTTCTAGGTCAAACAAACTTCAAAATTTAAGCATATGGGGTGTCCAAAAAGCATATTATAGGAGGAAATGATGAATCTACCTAAAAGAACTCTTGATTGACTATACACACAATTAATGATAGTTATAGATCCACATACTGATTATATGGCCAACTATTAATAAAGAACAATGAAATTAATGATGATTGTGATAGCATGTCAATATTTTTAGGAATAAGATCATTGATAAAATACGAATCAATCAACAAATGCATATCATAT
The DNA here is from genome assembly GCA_001517045.1 of Pseudotsuga menziesii. Taxonomy (NCBI): domain Eukaryota; kingdom Viridiplantae; phylum Streptophyta; class Pinopsida; order Pinales; family Pinaceae; genus Pseudotsuga; species Pseudotsuga menziesii. The sequence continues at coordinate 214,718 of LPNX010732619.1, read as the reverse complement.
TGCGATGGTATCCATTGTAATAAATAGAAATACTCCATGGGTAATGTCTCTTATGACTCCATAATACTCTCTCCTAAATGACACATTATATTTGTTAATTAATCATAAAATTACGTCCCTTTTGAAACCACAACACACTAATTTTAACTTCTCAAGCATTTCTATTTTCTACCATATTATTAGTGCTTCAACTATAATAATAATTAAAAATATACAACACTTATATCTCATTTTGAAAATGCTCTTCCCCAACCAATCCTTCTTCCTTTCGTCTAAAACTCTACCTTGTAGGTGTAGTCATGCTTTTTTCATTATCATTTATTTTCCTTGCTCCATTGGTATAGTGGCAACTCCCTCCTCTAAAGTTACAATATTAAATTATTGTAAATAATGACAAGTGTTACCTAAAATTCTGTAAGGCTTAGTCTACCCATTAGTAAAGTTGTTTGTCCTTTTTTAACCATCATTTTCTTTACAATTAACAATATTGTCTTTTTATAATATCCATGAAATTAGGAATAATTATTTTCTTTGGATTGACGGTTAATATCCCTTTGGATTGATGGTTAATATCCCTTGGAGTGATTTGTTTTGTACCATTGTGTTGTTAAATATTTCCATGAGATACGGTAAGTGTAGGATATGTATACGATATGGTAAGTGTAGGATTGTGATAAGAACAAATTCATAACTTCAAGAAAAAAAAGCATATTAAGTTATTTTGTTGGATTTTTTAATTTTTGAAAAAACCAAATTTATTAAAATTCAATTACCTTATATTTTTGTATTAAACCTTCATTTATTGCCATGATTTTTTGTGCAAAGAAAAGCTTGGTGGTCGAAGTGGAAATCCATCTTTGATACCTAGAAAAAATATATCACTTTAGTATTCATCTTAAAATCATAAAAACGAGGAGAAGATCAATAATGTTATTCGAATTTCATACTTCTTATGCTAGTTAATTTGTTTATATATTTTAATAAAATTGTCATTTAGTTCCATTTTTACACTTTCTTTTGTAGTCATATTAGTGCACACACCCGTATCAATTGCAACCGCATTATACTTTGTTTTACTTTTGTATGAGTTAATTATATTGGAAATATAATAGAAGTATGCATTGTGGTATGAAATTAATACTAACATCTATTATTATTGTTATTTTTCAAATCACAGCAGTCGATGACCTCATACATGATGATCCAGACTATGTTCATCATGCTTCAAATATAAGAGAAGAAGAAGGTGATAATGATGATGATGATGATGGTGACAATAGTTCTCAGGTCAAGCAAGATGGCTATATTGATGATCATGATGAGGATCATGACCATGATCTTGATGATGATGTTGGTGCTAGCTAGCTACTTATGTTATTCATGAGTATGCTACATTCTGGAGTATATTTATATGTATTGTTGTTAATATATAACTATCATATCTTTATCATTTTGGATTTTATATTTACATATGGAGATATACAACTTGTTATTTTACTATAATTGTATACATGAAAAGTTTTGATCTATTGATCATACATTTGAATTTTAGTTTATTTGATTAAAGATGATGATGATATCATCAATATTGTCTTGCTACTTTATATATATTGGAATTTGTCAATCTTTTTTCACGGAAAATTACTATATGATGATATTACTACTTTTGGATGGATTTTGTGAATTTTTCTTACTCTTAAATTTATTCACAAATGTTATGCTATAAATTTGAATTATTAATGATACTTGAAACATTGATATATTTCAATATTTATTTGAAATTAATAAAATGGATGAAAAATCAATAAAAAAATTATATATTTCACTATTAATAATTGACATTGATATTCTTAATTAATGATGCACACAAAATGGGATGCAAAACAAAATTCAAAATGGATTCCAAATTAGACAACAAATGTGACACAAAAGTGGTTGGAAGATTAGACATAACACTAGATGCAAACATGATGCAAAAGTGTATGCTAAAAGGGACTCAACAGTAGACACAAATCTGGGTGCAAATCTCGGCACCAAACTAGATGTAATACTAGGCCCAAAACTAGACACAACAAATGATGCAATAGTAGACACAAAATTGGACTCCTAAGTAGGCACTAAATTGGTCACAACATTGGATGCAACACTAGGAGTAAAACTAGGCGCAAAATTGGATGAAACACTAGGTGTAAAACTAGGTGCAGCACTGGGTGCAAAACTGAACGTAACACTGGATGCAAACCCGGATTTAAAAAAAGACGTAAAATTGGATCCAATATGGGTCACGACACTAGAAGTAAAATTGGATGCAACACTAGAAATCAAAATAAATGCAACATTAGATGCAAAATTGGACGTAAAACTAGGCGCAAATATGGATGTAAAGTAGGATGCAACATTAGGTGCAAACCTGAACACAAAAGAAGCCATAAAATGGGATGTAAAGCTAGATGCAAGATGGGAGACAAGACTAGATGTAAAACTAGACACAAAATTAGATGGAAAACTAGTCCCAAAATTGGATGTAAAACTAGATGCAAAATTAGACACATAATTGGATGTAAAACAAGGGTGCAAAATTGGGCACAAAACTGAACGTAAAACTAGGTTCAAAATCAGATGCAACACTGGATGCAAAATTGGATGTAAAACTGGGTGCAAACAAGGATATAACAAAGAGTGCAAAAAAGGATACAATAATATATGTAAAATTATGTGTAAAAAAGACATTAAAAAGGATGCAAAAGTCGACGCTTTACAAAAATGTACACTATTGCTAGGTTTAGCATCATATTGTTCATTACAATTGAAAAATAAATACACTAAATTCAGGCACTAAATCTGATGCAAATTCCATTTTTTGTTTTAGTGTCCATAGTAAGAAGCTTAAACAAAATATGTGAGGAATTTTCCATTAGGGTCGTTGTTTTGATACTTTAGGACCTAAAACAATACAATGTTATTATTGAACCATTATTATTATTTTGTGCTTTCACCTTGATAATCTACTTAAAATTCACTTCTTTAGCCAATAGAAAACAAACATTAAAGAAAAAGACTTGTTGCTAAGCAACTGTAACATCCCCGACCCTCCGACTGGCGAAGAGGATGCTACCATAATACTATATACCCAGGAAACTAGCCCCATGAACATAATAATAAAAATTGAAATGCTTTGAACTAAAACATGCATCCATTATTACCATACAACGAAAGCAAAACCATACATTCAAGCATTTAGCATGTTCATCGTAATTCATTATCAAATGTAATTGCAGGGATTTAAACACAAGAATACTTATCTTATGAAGAAGAACGCCCCACAACCATCTATGTCGCCGCAACGTTCCACCCAACCATAGGCTGGTGTGCTCCTTAATCTCTCAGAAACACTGCCACCCCCGAGCTGGACATGATTCCCATAAGGAATAAGGAAACTAAGCAGGCTAACACACAGCCAAAGATATGTGAAAACTAAGTCAAGCCAAAGCTAGGTTTGGGTTTATCAGACTACCAAGGAGACACAACAACACATAACCAAGCCAACAAGTTGGTTTTATCAGGTTATCAGGAGATGGAAGCACTGTCTGCTAAGCTAGTGGACTCACTAAAGAGCTAAATATGCCTACACCAGAACTAGCTTGACTCCTAAGAAATCCACACACACCCAACACAAGGAATCATTCCCTTCTCTGCTGCACAGTCCCTCAGGCCATGACTTCCCTTCCAGTGCTATTCAGGGGGTGTAGAGAAGAGAGCCATCCCTCTAGCTCTATCTATGAGGCTCCTATAAAACACTAGGTTCTTCAAGCAGACTCCTTTCCACTCCTACACAGTCCAAAGACCAATTGCATACATAGCAATATACACCACTTCTGGGTTGAGGAAAACAGTTCAGCCACAAAATTAGTTGCCAAGGAGGGTAAGAACAACCCCTGACATAAATTTGATTTCTCAGGAACATTTTGGCCCTAACGTGGCCAAAAAATGAATTCAAACACAACCAAGAAAGCGTGGTCTCTTTTCCAAATCGCTGGGAAATTAAAAAATGATTTTTAGCTTGGCAATCAGTGGGGAAATGCAATAGAAACGTTGAGGAAAGAAACCCAACCACATATCATTACCAAAAATAAATCCACAGCCCAGGAGAATGAGGAAATGACTATCCACGTGAGGGAAAAACACACCCATAGCAACTCAAAAATGAATTTCACACACAGAGAATTCCCAGCCGCTTGATAGAACCCGAACGTGAGTGAATGAAGATGAAAGTGCCCAATAGCCCAATTGTGAAGGAGAGGATACCACATGAAAAATCATGGAGGTGAAAACAGCTCCCAAGCTTCCCTGCGTGAGCAAAAAAATGAAAAACGTGGGTGTATGGGAAAATGGGCATGCATTTTGGGTGTTTTCTTGCCCCAAAAGTAAAAAACGATTTTCCCCATATTCAAAATTCATGCCCATACTCTTCCCATCCCCATGCAATAACTACTTCAACCAATTTCTGGCATAATTAAATGATTGGGTGAATGAAACAAGAAAGGTAGTTGACTGTTTGATGGGTTCTCCCATTGACATTTCGCTTTTCTCCATTGGCCCCAAAGGTTAAATATTTCCCCCTCCTTATCCTTAGGAAAATCATGCCCCCATCTCATTATTTGTTGGATAGACATAGTTGGTTGAGGTTTTTAATTAAATTGCATATTTACATGATGTCAAAATTATATTGTGTTGGCTAGCACGAAATATACCTTCGGCAACGATTTTAATCGCTGAAACATAAAACGATAAATCAATGGTGGGGATTTTGCCTTTAGCTCCACACCACGATTAATTACAATATATGCATCATATACATTTTTAATGCAAACGAAGTCAAAACCGGGGTGTTACAACAACTCTCCTTGTTTTTCTCTAAACTGATTCAATACTTGCTCTATATAAAACTAGTCAAAACTTACTTAATATATATTAAAATAACACATAGATGTAAGATGAGACTTTAACTTACATAATCCTAACATAGTCAAAATCAACCTTATCACACTCAATATTAAATGAATTGAATCTTTGATTATATTATTAAAAACTATATTTTTCAAAAAAATTATATTATTGAAAAGTATGTTTTTATAAATATATATAAAATAAAATGAAGATATAGATTTTAAATGTCACATATTATTTTGTTTTAACCTAAATTTAAACTAATATTTTCTCTTATGATTTTTTTTTCATTAGATACCCTTGCATCCAATCCGATAAGCATTTACCTTTGCATCCAATCCCTATAAGCGTTTATCATTCTACTTGCATCTTCAACATGCAATATTACTCTTTCTCAATTTGCATCTTTTTGGAATTGTTAGTTAACGTCAATCTAACTTATATGAATATATGAAATAGTTCAATCATCATAAAATTTTGAATTAAAATATAATAAATTGATTTTTCTAGTTAGCAAGATACAATTAACAACTAATAACTCGACAAAATGAGCCATAAGAAAAGCTAAATCGTCACTTTGGTTTGGGATACTTGTTACCAAAAGAACAACTATAATCATTCCACAAAGGCATGGATGAATATTTATTATACATTCAAAGTTGTTATAATTGAGTGGTTTATTCCTTGGATGGGGTTCCATAGGTAGTGAGCACATGTGATGATTTCCATGGCCAACAGGTTAAGGCAAGTGGGGAACCAAGTGGTAGTGGAGGAAACACAAAAAAACTGCTAATCTTAATGACCTTAATAATTAATCCATTGTCGGGTTATCAACCAAGGACAGGGTTGTGCACAAAGCACCCAGACATGATCATGTTTTCACGATGTCTTCCAAGAATGATGGTCATGCTAATGATGGCTTCCTATGTCCTATGTTTCGTTGACTAGTTTTAATTATTATGTCACTCTCATTGATGACTTCTCCCAGAATACCTAGATTTACTTTCTAAAGAGAAAGAAGTCAAAAGAATCCTTGTAGAAACTCCAAGGGTTCAAAGCTCTTGTGAAGAACGAAACAGGGAGGAGGAATCAGGTGTTGCATTTAGATAATGGGGGTGAGTATACCTCCATTGCTTTCAATGAGTTTTGTTCATAGGAGAGGATCAAGAGTCAGTTGAAAGTTCCATATACCCCACATTAGAATGGGATTGTTAAAAGGAAGAATGAATCCATTGTGGGTGGAGTGAGAGTGATACTTCATGATCAAAGTTTACCTTTATTTATTTGGATTGAGGCTTGCAGCATAGTTGTATGCATTTAGAACATGAGTCCCCATATAGCCTTGGGGTGTATGATTCATGAGGAGGAATTTACAGGGAAGAGGCTTCATAGTGGCCATTTTTGGATATTTGGTTGTCTTACTTACTCTCACATCCCTTCAAAAATGATGACAATGTTGGATTCCATAACATAAAAGGGAATTTTGTGGGCTATGATGAGACTTCATAGGCCTTTTACTTATATATTCTTTCACATAGGAGATTTGTTGTGAGAATGGAAGTGATACTTGAGAATGAGAAGGCCTTCCAAAAATATCATGATTCAGAGCAGAGAGAGAAACAAGATTCCACACCTAAAGTGAGTAGTTCATAGAGTCCAGCTTCACAAAGTCGGTTCATAGGTATCAGAGGTGTCTGGTCCACAAGTTTCATGTGTTTCAGGTTTAGGGACATAGTCTACACGTTCATTGGGTACAAGTACATATTCTCGGGTTAAAGGTTCACCAATTCCTATTTCACATGGTTCTCCAACTACTACTTCATTGATTTCAAGTTCACCAGCCATAGGGTAATAGACCATTGGGTCTACTTCTTCAGTATGGTTAGCATATGTCGATGAGTAGGAGTAGTCCTCCCCCACTAGAGACTACTTGAGGGAAGAGGAATCCAAAATGGATTCAAGACACCCTAAATGAATCTCAAGAGTTAGCAGGGAATCCCAAGAGACGGGTTTGGGAGGGAAACGTTCCAGAGATATTTTGCAATTACATGGCCATGGTTACTAGTCTTCGTGAGATGGAGTCTTTCAATTTTTAGGAGGTTGTAGAGCATTAGGTATGAAGAGATGACATGATGCAAGAGTACCATTTCGTCATGAAAAATGATGTGTGCAAGGTGGTTCCAAGACTAGAGGGGAATTCATTTGTGACTTCTTGGTGTCTCTATAGGATCAAACATGTTGTAGATGGAACCATTGAGAAGTATAAATCTCGATTTGTGGCACGGGGATTCTCACATATATACAAAGTTGACTATAATGATACCTTTTCACTAGTTGATTGATACTCTTAGACTGAGGGTAGTGATATCCATTGCAACGGAGATGGGTTGGAAGATCCACCAAATGGATGTGAAGATTGCATTTCTTAATGGGCTTATTCGGGAGGAGGTGTATGTTGAGTAGCTACGAGGCTTTGAGATACATGGGAGAGATTCTCATGTCTAAAATTTGAAGAAATATTTGTATGGACTAAATCAAGATTCCAGAGCATGGTACTCAAGGATAGATTCTTATTTTCTACAGATGGGATTTCACAAGAGTGAAGCAGATCTAAACCTATACCACATTCTGGTGGGTGATGATCCACGTATTCTTCTACTCTATGTTAATGAGTTGTCCATTACAGGTTCATAGATACTCATTGTAGAATGCAAGTGAGGTATTACTTGAGATTATGAGATGAAATACATTGGGATGCCAAAAAAAAATTGGATTGGCAGTTTGGCAGGATCCTAGTCATATTTTCTTGGGGAAAGGAAAGTATGTGTTAGACATCTTGAGGGTATTTTAGATGGAGGATTGTAGACATATGTCTACAACTATGATCACCAACTGGAAGAATCTGAGAGTGAGTTGGTGTATCCTAGTTTGTATCATCAGCACATTGGCTCGTTGATGTAGCTAATCAACATGATGATAGATTTTTGTTTTACAGTGAACACTCTTAGTTAATACATGATTGAGCCGAGGAGAGTGAATTGGGTAGCTGCAAAACATGTGCTCAAGTACTTGTGTCGTACAGTGGATTATGGTTTGGACTCTAGGAGAGGGGATGGATTCAGTTTGGTTGGCTATGTAGACTTAGAGTGGGTACGATGACGGACAAAACGAAAGCGCACTTCTCGGTGTTGTTTAAATTTGGGCTTGACGACAATGTCGTGGTTCAGTGCAGACCAAAGTTTAGTGGCACTAAGTTCTGTTGAGGTAGAGTACATGGAAGCCAGTCAAGTTAGTTGTGAGGCTTTATGGATTCATAATTTATTGGTGGGATTGTTTGGTAAGGAGATGAGGTCTAGGGTGATTTGCTGTGAAAATTAGAGTTGCATCAAACTCTTTGAGAATCTAGTTTTTCATGACAAGTCGGAGCACATTGAGATCAAATACCATTTCATCCAAGAAAGAAGAGTTGTTGAGTGGCAATACATATCATCTTATGAGCAGTTTATAAATCTCCTTACAAAATATTTGGGGAGATGAAACTTTGTCTTCTTTATAGACAAGTTAGAAGTGGTGAAGAACACCTTCCTTGGTAAGAGAGAGTATTTATTTTTGTACCTTGGAGGTGTTCCCCTAGTGAATTTATTCCTAAGTCATTAAATGGGAAAAAGTGACATGGCCCTTAGGATTAATTTCACGTGCTTTGAAGTTAAGTTCACTTTATGAGTTTTAAAGTGAGTTTTTTATTGTTTAATGAGATGTCGTGAGAGAAATTATTTTTTAATGTTGGGAAAAGGGATTTGTCCTCAACCATGGACTAGACATCTCAAGATTCAATGTGGGCCCTTGGATCTTGTTACCATCCATATACCCTCATTAAGCAAACAAAAAGGATAAAGGAAAGCAAGAGGCAGATTCAATAAGGACTAGCATGAATTTTGAGGTAAAGTAGAGTAGCACATTTTCCTAGAAAATTGACATGAAAATCAAGGAGTAGTTCTACAATTAATCAGGTTGCACAGTTCAAAAAAATTGCAATTTGTATAGTGAGATAGTGAAGTAGCCTTGGCGCAAAAATAGAGGCAAATTAGGGGATGCATTTCAAGGATTTTTTCTACTATAGCAGTGGGCACAAAAACCAAGGAGAAGATTACACTATCATGTGTGATGCATTCTATACAATACTGAGAGTTCAACATGAATTTTGAGGTAGTTGAGTGCACAAAAATCAAGGCAATCCTAACACTATTTCAAATGTTGAGTTTTGTCTTCAATAGTTGAGATAAGTTGTCATTAATTGTTGTGTTTAATATTGCTATAAGTTATGAGTGGAGCACTCAATTTTTAAATAAATAAATTAAAAAAACATACTTTTGTTATTCAACAATTGAAGCACTCACTTATTTTAACATAATTGTTCTTCTTCATAAGGTTATTGCGAAAACTTACTAATAGTATATTAAGAAATTAGATATGTAATAAAAAAATATAAGTTATCTTTTATAAAACACAAAATTCAAAAGTTATGAGTGGAGCACTCAATTTTTAAATAAATAAATAAAAAACATAATATTGTTATTCAACAATTGAAGCACTCACTTATTAAGTCATCAATGGAGCACTCACTTATTTTAACATAAGTCATCAATGGAGCACAAACTTATTTTAACATAATTGTTCCTCTTGATAAGGTTATTGTGATTGGTCAATTTTGAAAAATCTTAGGCCTTCATCATCTCATGAGTAAAGCGATCTCATGAGTAAAGCACAGTTAAGGTCTAATGAGATCTGATTTGTATGCCGAACATTTAGGGCAATGTACCCACATTATTTTCTCTGTGGAAAAGAAAAAATATCTGCAATTTGATTGACTTAGTACAGCGAGTGGGCATTAGTCAATCGAAATTATCTTCATTGGATTTTTTCTGCTTTTGTTTTCTTATTAATTTATCTTTTTATGGTGACTAAGTTGCACTCCGTGAGTAAATCTGCAAATCGTGGACTAAGTGGACTAAGTGGAGTAAATCTGCAAATCGTGGACTAAGTGGAGTAAATCTGCAAATCGTGGACTAAGTTGCACTCCGTGAGTAAATCTGCCATTATATTGACTTGTAACATTCACTGGACTAAGTAAATGACTTTACAGTCTAAGTCAAGATTATCTTTATACAGACAAAGATGTGCATATTGACTAGTAACATTGACTAGTCTAATTAAATAACTTTAGAGTCTAAGTCAAGTTTCTCTTCATATTGACAAGATGTGCATCTATCGATGTGCATCTTTCTCTATTAAGTTTCTAATACTTTCCACTTACTTTTTTTTCTTTGAAAATTCTTTAAGACGTTTGATTAGTTAACAAAGCAAACTATATTAATAATTTGTATATTCTCAATTATTGTCTGTCGAATATTTTTGTATACTTTCTAAGCACTTGCAGAAAACCAAGTCGACTGGTTGTATGTCTCTTTCGGGTGACTTAAGTCCAGAGTAGTCAATACCATTCAATTCGTGTGATGAAAACCCATAATGTGGTTGGAACGGAGTATTATGTGACGGATTCAATGTCGTTACTAAACTTCATCTCTCGTGACACTTCCAATGCAGGAATCTTGACTTCCGATATGGCCTTCAAAATGGAGCTATTTAATGAGGGGACTTTTTCACTTCTACGTTGATTTTTTACTGTAATACGGTGAATTTAATTTAAAAATTCTGTAATTTTTGTTGTTTGTTGAGTGATTTTAACTTTAGAAATGAAATTGGGTGACGTAGAAACCCCCCAACACCCACACTCTGTAAAATCTAACATTGTTTTTAAAGTTTTGAAAATTCATAGCAAAAAAGAGTAAAAATTAGCCTGAAATAGAGATCAAACAACTCGCTTCAAAATCGGTAAGAGCTATTTGTTGAGCTGTAAAGCATTTAATGCGGCTGCGGCAAGCTTAATGACTGCGTGACTATTGGATCTCAAGCAACGCAAAAATCCAACGATCATCAAACTTGCTACAGCCGCATTAAATGCTCTGTAGCTCAATGGATAGCTCTTACCTTCAAAATCTGACATAAAGTGTTGGGTGTTTCATTGAAGAGTATCACACATGATAAATGAGATTTTGTTTCCATGGTTTAAATATAAGGAACTTTTCACTCCTAGGGTTTTTAAGAGAAATTTGTTGATTTATATGATGAACATGTCTTTGAATATTATTCTACCAAGAAAATCTTTTGTAATATGACATGAGTATTAATAGAAAAAAAATATTAAAGATATTCATTAAACTTGTTTAGGGCATTAAACTTGTTTAAGGTATTCTTTAAAAAACATTGAAGAAGATATTTACAATTACATCATACTTTTTGTAAATATGAAAAAAACATATATTAAGCTCACGAAATACAATAATTATACATTATAAAAGTGATAGTATTTTTTTTAAATGATAATTGCAATATTTGACACTCATAATGAGAACATTGTAAACCAATAATCACACTATTAGAAACAATTGATAAATTGATAATCACACTTTTGTATTTGTAAACATATAATTACACTTTTGAAATACACTAGGGAGTCTAGTGTTAATGAAATGAGAGTTCTAGTCACTAGATTTTGAATACCCTAACATAATAGGAATATCCATATATGAGAAGGATGTGCAATTAATGTATAAGGAAATTCCAAGATTTGTGTTATAGAATTCATCATAAGATTATAATTTTTACATCCAAAAGTATGACTCTTACCTATATTAATTTTGCCATGTAAGCTTTTATAAATTTGTCCAAAGCTTTCTTCAATAATGGCAAGATAAATCTCCCCCCATAAGCATGGCACTATCAACAACTTGAAGAGTAAAATTCCTTCCCATATCCCATTTAATCTTTCCCAATATTCAATTAAAACAATCCACCATTAGTATAAAAAAGAATAGTCACAGAGGGCATCCTTGTTGAATGCCTCATTTTATATAGAATGTTGGAATTCCCAATAGGACAAACAATCAATTACTAAACAAATCCAAATACACAAGTGGTATGATAAGCGTGAGTTGCATTTCATTAATAATAATGGACATAAAAATACATATTCCATGACCCTTGGTTTCCATATTCCAAGAAGTCCCTTGAACTTCTAAGATGACTCTTCTGGGATGCACAAAACAAATGGTTATCAAAATCTTATTTCTTTTACTAATTGGTGGCTCAATGATGAACATAAACTATGGATCTTGGCGATAACTCTAGTTCTGGCTCAGTGGTTCCTTTGGAACTTCTCACTATCTCACTCAACAGTTCTTTTTGGAACTTGGTTCAAAGGCTAAGTGGTTCCATGTGGGAAAAAGATAGTTTAAGGAATACCACAAACCAAATCATGCTCAGGTGGAACATGGATCTTACTTTGGCTCTAGTTGTATCTTTGACACTTGCTAGGTGGCTCTAGCTCGAGGCTTTGGAAACTAGCACAAGGTTCTGGCTATGGATCTAGATCTGGTTCAAGCTTGCTTGTTCCAACTTGCTTGTTCTCTCTCACTTTTTTATGATTGTCAATCATTTTTTCCTGCCAAGAAAAAGGTGAGAAGAAGAAAATATCTCAACTATAAGATGTGCCATTACTCGAGAAAGAACTCTTTAATATGACAAATATATCTTATTAGTTGTTAATGAATATTACCAGGAAGCAATCCACCCATAGTGAATCTTCTCTCTTGCAAGTTTCTTTAGTATATTTACCATTTATTTGAAGAGTGGGTATGCTTTCCACAATGCTTACAAGGTTGAAGATTAAAACATTGATATTTAATATGGCCAACTAATTCACAATGTTGGCACTTCAAACTCTAAATTAGAGTAGATGAAGATTAACTTTCTTTTAATAACCCATCACTCTCAGACTAGATTAGATTGGAGGAGTCAAAAATGTTAAAATTCATTTCCTTGTCGTATCGAAGGCTTGGTTTGTGCTTGTTGTGCAAAATTTCTTCCCAGGGTCTTATGATGAGCTTGGAAAGAACAACGTAAACATGTGTATGAAAAACATCATCTTCTTTTTCTTTTGTTTCTAAAGTGAATCCACTAATTTGATTATGTGCATCTAAACAGGTGTAATTATGTGTAGACTACCAGAAGGAATCATAAAGAAGTTTTCTCCTTCAGTTTAACCATTTTAGTAATTTCCTTTATGTATTCATTATTTTTTAACAATTCATTAAAAGGGATGGAAATTTTGATTTTTGAAATTTCATTTTGCAGACTGAAGGAAGTGATTGTTTTCTCATTTTCTTTTGATGTTTCTTTTTTATTTTCTAGGGCTTTCTTTACAATATCTTATTTTTGTTTTCCTTTATTTGCCTAAATACTGGAAGGCTGATTTGGAGGGAGCCTTCATGTATTTACAACTAAATCCCAATTTCTCAAGTTCAATTTTCTTTGAAGATCATTTACAACATTTTGATATTTTCTCTGATATTGTTCTATCTCTAATTCAAAAGAATTACAATCTTACTCTTGAGCAAACATGTTATGCTCTTATTTTGTTAAATATATCTCAGAATCAACAATATCAAAATGATGTATTTCATTATCCAAAGGGTCAACTTCTTCTTCTTCTTCATCAACATAATTATCTAGGAAATGGGGCCTCACCTACTGATCTTCTACATTTATTTGATTTGTTCGGTCTCTTTGATTGATTTGTGTAGGAGCGAGTGTCCTAAAATTAGTTTTTATAATCTGTGGCTTTGGTTCATCCATGTTCTGAGGCCTATTATCTAGGGACAATTTTTCCATAAGTCTCTCCATATTTCTCATCATAACCTCAAGCATTGCATCTCTAAACTTTCTCTTATATGTCTCAACCCTTTGTTTTATTTTACTAGAGGCCATTAAATTAGCTTCTACCTCTAAATTATATTTGAACATATCAAGTAGAGTAGTTGATTTTGTTTCTCTTATCAATAAGGAAAAGTCACTTTCAAATGCATCAACATAATGTAGCTTAGCATATCCTACACGAGGTTTAATATCAACATGAATTGAACTATAGACCCTCATGAACCTACTAGAAAACTCATGTACAGATTAAAAGTTTCCCTTTTTTAGATTATTATATTGTGTCAAAATTTGTAAAGGAATTTTCTTGTCTTCCCATCTATCAATAAAAAGAGTTTGAAATCCTTCAAAATTAGGAATAGATCTTGCAGGGATATCTTTAAACAATTTCTTTTCCTCCCCATACAAGCTTTGGGAAAATAATATCATCTTGGCATAATCATAGTCCACTTCCTCAAGGTCAATGAAATCATTACATCTATCAACATGTTGCTGAGATGTAAAATTTCCTTCCCCATCATACAGTGTGATTCGTTGAGCATAGTTTTGTGGGAGATCATGTAAAGCAGCTCGTAGAACAAGTGGAGCAAACCTAGTAGCCATAACTCTAGAAGGGTTTTGAACAATATTATGAACTTGTGGATGAGGGTTTTGGATTATTAGTTCCCTTTCTTCTGTTTTTACAGTTTTTGGTAAGTCTTGCTAAAGAGAATCTAAAAGGTAAGACTAAAATCTTTTTTGATCAACCACAACTTTCTTTAAATATGTTTCAGATTTTTACTTTAAAAGAGATTGTTCAAACTTTATATCAAAATCAAGATCTTGAAGGCTTAAAATCTCTTCTTGAGATAAAGAAAAATATCTTTTTAACTGAGATGTACCTTCTTGATCATTCCCTTTTCCTTTCCTAATGATTATTTATGGATCATCGAGAATATGTAATGGTTTAGTATTAGGATTACCTCTTGTATGAGCTCTTTAGAAAGCCAGGATTTTGTTTTGAGTCACATTTCTTAAATTTTAACGTGAAGTCGCCAACGCAAGAAATACAACCAACTTCAAATTTTAGAACTCTTGTTTTCCCACAAAAGTTCTACTCTTCCTGAAAACTATCGTTCTTCCAAGGGAAAATGTGAATTCTTGCTGCCCGACAATGGTGCCAAGATGTTATCACTCAGAGTTTATCCTTTGGTTGTGGAAGGATAGTTCCCATGCAACCTTACAAACCAAACTTTAAGAGGAAAGATGGATTAATTCCCACTAGAGAGTAATCTCTCAAATAAATAGATACAATGGCTAGAGATATTCTTAGATAAACAAGTTTAATTATAATAATGGCTGAAACAAGAGTGTATCATTGGGAAAGGAGTAAAAATCATAAGTTATTATAGATGAACAGGGATTTTCGCAACAAGATTTATTTACAGAGGCGGGATAGTCACTCTTTTACAGTTGAGTTCTTCATTGTTTGGTGGTAAAGAGAAAAAATAAATAAATACACATGGGAACCAATAAATGAGTCCAATATTAAATTTAGAGGAATTTTGTTTGTGAATACTTGAATCCTATGAACTAGAGCATATGATTATGAATCCTGAACCAACATAAACTTATTCAAGAATGAAAGACATCACAATGGAAAATATAACAAGAAAAACATTCACATACAGAAAGGAAGTATATATTATAAAACAACAACACAAGAATGTCTTATATGAAAAAATCTTGCTTGTCTCTGCAAATTTTATTAAATTGAAATGATCAGCTACAAAATGAGTTTCACTCTCACGAGTTCCAACCCCAATTACATTGTAAAACATGATTTTGTACATTAAAGTTCTCCTCAAGCTGATACCTAACTACCTACATTATAAAAATAGGCTTCTTATAACTTCCTTATTACATCTATCATGCAACTTAATAAATCAAATCTCTCTAAATATTAGAACATCTTTAACTCCACCTTGAAGTGGATATTCACATATTTTCAATCCGGGCATTAGAATGGAAATATTTATTGATGCAACCTATATTTCATTTTTCCATACTTCTCAATGGTTTCCCATTGATCTCCAAATGGCACTTCAATGTTTTCCATTTCTTTAGCCAATACTCTTAGCTCCACATGATCTAGATAAGAAATAGGTGGGAGCTTGACACCAATCATCCTAAATGAATTCACTATTTCAAAATCCACAGCTAATCTTTCAGTTATGACTTTTTTTTTATAGGGACTAAGTCATATCTTCAAACTTTCTGTGATACAACCTAGCCTTAACAAATAAATACTGATATTCAAATTGAGACATCATCTTTCCATCCTCATCCCAAAAAGAAGGGGGACCTTTCTAAAATAGTTTATGAATAATCCTTTGAAATACTTCACTTGCTGCAACATTTGTTTTGCCTTTGCCTGGATAATTTAAATATGATGATGTTTCCCAATAATATTTATTTCCCAAGTTATAACTGCAATCTTGTCCTTAATACCCGATGTTTTCAATTCTTCTTGAGATAAGGTATTAAAAAAATTAATAGTATTATGAGTTGTATCTATTGGTTTTCTATCCAAATTTTCTTTCACAACTATACAACTTTCCCTTGCTACACTGATTACCACTTCTTTGTCTTTAATAAATTTTAGATAAGGTCTCACTTTTTGTAGCCTCAGTGATAATATTATCCCAAATAAGATGCCTAGAACCTTGTACTAGCAACTTCCCTGAAACTTTCTTTGCTAGCTTCTCATTTTTTTCAAGTAGCTCTTTACTCTTATCTTCAAATAACCTCTTTTCTTCTTCCTTCTTCTTAATCATTTCAGCCAATTTTTTATTCTCTTCCTTTAATCCTTTAATCCTTTTATCTCTTCATCTCTTAAGCTCACCTGTTAGATAGATTGAACTATAGCTTATGTGCTTGTCGATGTACTTGGATGACTTGTTTCTACTTGTTTTCTCTTTTCATTCTCCTCTCTTTCATTTTCCAAAACTAATTGATTTTTATTTAACACGTCAATTTTGGCTATAAGGAAAGCCCTTTATTTTTCCCATTGGTTGTGTTCTTTGTCATTTTTTAACAATTTAGCTTTACTATCGTTCAATTCTTAGGACAAAAATTCTTTTTCTTTCTCTAACACTGTCAACTCAGAATCTCAAATCAATTGAGTGGTTGGAATCTTTAGTTTCTTCTTCAGTAGTTGGATAGAGTTTTCTTTATTAGCGAAAATCTTCTTTGTATCTTGTCCTCTATCTCGATAAAGCTTCTGTATATGTTGTTGATATGTCTTATTTTCAACCTTCTCTTGCTTCAGTTGATTTTCCAACCTTGATACTATAGACTATAATTTAGAAGCTTTAAATGCATCCTTCATTAAATCTGTGTAAATCAATTCCTCGGTTTGCTTATGTAAACATATCTTATCAGGTACTAGAATTTTCTGTAAGTTGAGTCTCATTTCTGAAACTCTGTTTTGGGTAGCCACTGCCAAATTTAAAGTGTTTTTCACATCATCCTTCACAATAATCAGTGAAATCTCCTTATCCGATATGTCCCTTACCTTAGAAAAAATATTCAAAGTTTTTTCTGAAGAAATTTTTTTGTCCTTCCCATATCTAGTATAAAGGTCATTTCTTGACTTATACCTATCACTAGAACCACTTTCCTGCTTCTGCAAAGCTATATTCATGAATTTGAAAAGTTGGCCCTTGAACCTTTCCTTTCATCTTCTTGCCTCTAACCTCAACCATCTCTCTCTCTCTTTCTCTTTGATTCCAACTTTGGTCTTTTTGCTACTTCTGAAACTTCATCTTCAATTTGAACAATTTCTGAAAAACTTATGTTGATATAAATCTCAATTTTACTGGGAGTTGGTATTATCATTGTTGTTGACTTCATTGTGGCAGAAGTATTTTCCTGAAATCTCTCTAAATTCTCTACATCTGATTGATATTCCATCAAGTTATCTCTTTGAGCTAGGCCCTCTATCTCTTGATGATCAAATACCTTGATTTTGTTCTATTTCCTCCTTTGTGATATGATATGATGAGGATCTTAATTAATTTTGGTGCCTTTCATAAAATTCATATCCTATAAAGGCCTCCAATTATTGGGAGAGGAACCTTATTTTTTATAATAGAAGGACCTAGCTTCAAAGGAAATTTAATCTCATAGGCCTTTCTAAAATTCAAAAATTGCTTGTTCTTCACAATAACCTTTTTCCTGATAAATTCCAAAGATCATATCCTAGGTGTCAAGAATGTAGGCGGAATATATGGGTCATGAACAAAACCATAAACTCGGATGATGGTATGTTCCTTTAGAAGGAACTAGTTTCCAATACTTCTATCTGTGCTAAATTGTAGCATTTATTCCATTTTATGCAGCACTTTAGGTAGTTTGTCTTGAAACATAACTCTGTACACTTTGACATAATGAGTTTCATGTAATTGAAAGTATTATTCTTAATTTCAAAAGTGAATACTATTTCTTCAAACTGCAAATTCTCCTCATTGAAGAACAAAAACATCATGACTAAGTAAGACTGAAATATGAAATGTCTGGTCATGTGGAAATTCACTAACTAAGAATGAATATTCTCAACTAGGAATTCATCAAATTTAAGGCTACACAACTGACTAGAATCAAACTCAGGCTGATGCATATTCAATCTAAATAAAAAACTCAACAAGACTTCTTGGACAAACTAATCACTGCCCAACCCTAAAAAATGACTCAACTAGGATATTACCCACTGGGATTCTTCATTAAACAAGTCAATGTCAAGGGGAAAAGGTTCAGTTTCAATAGAAATCTTAGGTATAAGACTCTTAGAATAAAATATTTGTTTCTCTTCGGTCGCATCATCTCTAAATTGTTCAGTTATATTTTCTTCAGCAAAATACTCTAGGTTTTGGGTGAATGCCTTGGGTACTTATAACATGTCTCTGACAACCAATGAATTGATGGGGCAAAGGATTTTAAACTTGTTTGAGTCCATTATGACACATTTATAGTGAGAGTAATTGGACACACATCAGTCATCCATTTTCTACTATTGTTTCTACAATGAGTAATTTCAAAAGTGTTTGATCCTAAGGTTGTGAAGGTTCATCACCCTTCCAGATATTCTGGAGTGAGTCAGTTGAAGGAAAATAGTCGAGCAGAAAAGAAGTCAACTAGTAGATCAACTAGGCGAGTAAAAGGCTCAACTTAATGGTCGATGAGGTTGTAGGTGGCTCAACTACAATAGGAAACTAACCTTTGGGAAATTCTGTATTTTATGGAAATAGTTAGAACCAACGAACCCTATTTATGGACCAGATCCTCCTCACTTAAAGGGAGTCCATTAGATCTAGATACTATAAAAGAATGACCCTATGGGTTGTGTTTATATGTGTGATATGTATTTGTTAAGTATCCATGATGCGTCATGATGTTTTGATCACAATGTAATCTGCTTAGTTGTTGTAACATAGTATTTAGACACCACCTCTCTTCTTGGAATATTGTTCCCTTCTATTATATTATTTTATGTTCTATAGTTTAAAGTAAAGAGGTCCCCCGACATGGTATCAAAGCTATTGGTTTTGACCAAGCATATTGTCTACTAATCATGTTGAGTCGGATCTAGAGTTGATCAACTTCAGGCTAAAAGATTTGTTGACTGATACCTTTTCTTGAACTTAGATCATATTTCTTTGGTCCGAAGGATGACTTCTAAGGTAGAAACTATTTTTCTTAATGGACCAAAATTATGCAATATGGGTGTCGTATATGGATACTTTGCGGAAAAGAAAGGGAATCTATAAATACATGAAGGTATGTATTGCATATCCAATGAATACTTATGCTTATCATCGACAAAAATAAATAAATGAGCTTGATGGGGTAGCCATGACCTATATTTCGAGGGAGATTTGATTTCATACAAGTGTGGTTGATTGTTATCATGTCGTCTGTAATAAGTTGAATTTTTTGTTTAACAATATTAATGAAAATCAAGTTATGAAAATAGAGAAAAGGTTATCTCTCTGGAACCTATTTCCATTGACCAGATTGAGGATTAATTAGCTCGCATAAGGGAGTGATATTTGAAATTCGGTGAATGTGGTAAGGATTTTCTACAGAAGGATGTACAACTCATTGAACTAGTCATTTTGAATTTGAAAACACCCTAATATGATGTCTTATGCTACTCCTTTCATGCTAGTTGGATGTCTCACAAGAAAGACAATAAGGACTTCACCTTTGATGTATTCTACGATTTGTTGACTAAAGAACAAAAAAAATTGCTTGAAGAATGGAATTTTGGTAACAAACATCAAGCTCACTTACTCAAAATCAAGTTCAAACAAAATTAGAAAGACCATGGTAAATGGTATTATCGACCAACCTACTAAAGAAAACACTTGAGAGTTGTCATCGAAGAAGAAGGGTCAAAAGAAGAAAACATATCGTTATAATGGAAAAGCTGGACATGTTAAGAAAACCTATTGAAAGAATATGAAGGAAATGGAAGGGGAGGTCAAGAAACTTGAGGAAATTCTGTCAACTAGTCTTTTGATCAACCAACCTACTGAAAACTTCACCTTCTTTATTAGAACTTCCTAGGAATTGCATTCCCATACTGCTCAGGAAAATTGGATAGTTGATTATGGATGTACTCATCACATGTATAAGGATGCTTCTCTACTCTATTCCTTGAGTGGATCTACAAAAAAAAAATATTTATGTTGTTGATGATTACATTATCATGATTGGTAGAAGTGACTATGTTGAATCCTAGCATGGTCGAATATCCAATGTCTATCGTGTCCCTAACTTGAGTGCTACTTTGTTGTCGGTTTCTCAACTTACACATGCAAAGAATACTTTTGAGTTTTGGTCAATCACATTATCGTAAAGGATCTAAGGCTTTGGTCATAAATTGTTTCTTCAATATATTTATATCTCAAAGATTGATTTTATAAGTTTTGTGATTCTCCCCTGGAATGTTTCCTCGATGACTAGACTGACTGAAACGACTTCATCGAATGCACTCATAACTCAAATTGACAAAAGAAGTCGAATTTGGAATGATCAACTTGGACACCTAAACTTTAGAAGTTTGAATATGATGGTTACTCATAATATGGTTACTAGTATTCCAAATATTCTTCCACCTGATGGAATTTGTAGAGGATGTGTTCTTAGAAAGCATTATAAAGAACCCTTTGATTTAGGGAATGCACGGTGCACACAGAACCAACTAGAACTTGTTCACAATTATTTTTTTTGCATGAACAAACCCTCATTGGTAAGTGCGGAGTATATTTTTTATTTTTATTGATTATTTTTATAGATTTACATGGGTATATTTCTTGAATAATAAGAGTCATTCCTTTGAAATATTGCGGTCAAGCCATCAAATGTTTGAGATCAAACATTGGCAGTGAATATGTGAGTTGACAATTTGAAGAATATATTTTTCAAATGGTATTTCTTGGTAGATATATGTCCCTCAAGATCCTAATTATAATGGCATCATAGAGAGGAAGAATCAAACTTTGGTAGAAATGTCTCGATTCCTACTGCAAACCAAATATCTACTAACCAAATTTTGGGCAATTTTTTTTACAATTCAAACACTGTCATAAACCTTGTTTTGAATAGAGAATTCATTGACATGGCTCTAGTGATAAGTGGAATGGAATGAAATTATATTCAAAGAGTCATGCTTGCATCATGGTTGAATATTCCGATGAATCGAAACCCTACCATCTATTCGATCTTGTCAAAGATCATTTTGAGTAGGAATGTGATCCTTGATGAGAAGATTTGTTTTAATAAGCTATTGAATTCCTCATTTTGTCAATTGTACAGTGATATGTTCAATATTTTTGAATATTATGGATCAAGACTGCACCATTCTATGGATTTTTGACGGGATTGAAGGACTCTACTCATGAGTCAACAGGTTGTTAGTATACCGTGACTGAATATGTCAATATACCAACTCATTCAACTGACTCACCTAAATCATTGTTGACTTGTTTACTATGCTGGGATGCTAAAACATTGAGGTTTCTAGACTAGATTCCAAAGATGCTAGTGTCGCCAGACTCGTAGTTAGAAACATCAAGGAACTATTGCATTTATGGAACATGTTCTTAAAACCTATGATCTTAACACTTATCTAGATGCTCAGGGAGTGCTTGAATGGGAAAATGATATGACTTCTGAAATCAATTCTTTGAAGAAGAATTAAACTTGGGAACTTGTTTCTTGACTACAAGGAAATAATGTTATGAAATGTCAATGGGATTAAGAGATCGAGTTTACTTTCAAAGGTGGTGTTGAACATAAAAAAGATCATTTGGTAGCCAATGGATTATGTTAGGAAGAACGCGTCGACTACACTAAAACCTTTTCCCTTATCACAAAGATGAAATTCTATTCAACTAATTATTTCTCGTGTTTCCCATTTTGGATGGGAACTACATTAAATGGATGTTAAAAATGAATTTCTTCATGGATATCTATCTGAATAAATCTATATGGAACAAACAATTGTTTTATGATAGTTTCAATTCTTCCTTGTCAGCTCAAGAAGTCATTGGTTTGAAATAGACGCTTTGTGATTGGTATGAAAATATTGATCGTTTCTTTGTCAATGTTGGCTTCAAGCATTGTGAATTTGATCACAGTATTTATGTTTTACATGTTCATGATCATACTTTGATTGTGGAATTGTATGTTGATGATTTAGACATAACTGAAAATAATGCCAATCTGATTTTGGTTTTGAAGAAACAACTTGCAAATACCTTTGAAATGACTAATCTTGGTCTATTGCATTTCTTTCTAGGCATTCAAATTTTGTTGATGAATGACGGTGTATTTCTTTCTAAACCTAAATATACTTTCTATATTTCAAAATGATCGAATATGGATGACTGTAATTCTTGTGCTACACCTTATTAGTCTGGTTTGAAGTGGTCAAAAGATTGTGACTCTCCATGAATTAACACTACTATTTATTGACATTTAGTCAATATCCTGATTTACTTAATGCAGAGTTGACTGAATCTCTCATTTGTTGTTAGTTTGGTCTCCAAGTTCATGTAGAATCCTCAATAAATCCACTAAAAATCTACAAAGAGGATTTTTCACTATATCAAAGGAACTTATCAATATGGTATCAAGTATTGCCATAGTATATAACCGTTGGTCAACTTTACCAATTCTTATTGGGGAGGTGACATTAACAACGGTAAGTTCACTTATGGATATGTGTTTCAGCTATGTTCTATACCTCTAGTCTGGTCGTGTATGAAACATAAGGTAGTCTCTCTTTTGACTATAAACACAGAGTATTGTGGCGCTATCAATGTAGGTACAAAGGAAGCTTGAATTCCTCAATTTCGAGAAAATATTAGGTTTCCTATTAAGGTCTCAAATATTATCCATTACGATAGTTAAAGTACAATATAGATTGTTGAAAATCTTGATTCCCATAGAAAGATTAATCCGTTGAACTTAATGCTCATTATTTGAGACAATTGGTGTAGGACAATGTTGGACAGATGATCATATTGTTTACATGTTTACAAATCCTTTACCAAAATCTAAGTTTGTGAAACTTCAAGCTTTGATTGGGATTCAAGTAACTGCAATTATGGGGGGATTCTCAGAGAACATAATTACATCTCATGAATCTCTAGAGTATTGTGTTAATGGGGGGTGTTTGAACCTAAGGTTATGTAGATTCATCACACTCCCGGATCTTCTGGAGTCAATTAGTCGAGGAAAAATAATAACCCAACAAATCATCCAACTAGGAGATTCAAAGGATGGATTGAATGGTCGATGAGGCCGTGTTTAACTCAACTACAACACCCAACTAATATTTGGGATGTTCAGATTTTGTGGAAATAGTTAGAACCAATGCCACCTATCTATGGGCTGCATCTTCCTCACTTCAATGGAGTTTGTTAGATATGAATACTATAAAATAATGACCCTATGGGCTGTGTTTATATGCTTGATGTGTCTTTTTCTTATGTATCAATAATTCATTGCGATTTTCTGATCCCAATGCATTGTGCTTAAGTGTTATAACGATGTCTTTTAATGCCACTTCTCTTCTTGGAATATTGTTTCCTTCTATTAATTTATTTGTTGTTCTATAGTTCAAGGTAAATATACCCACCAACAAAAATTCAGTATATCTATTTCATTCTATTGATTTTGGTGACATGGCTCCTGGAGAAGCTGATATCTAGCATCCATTGAAGGGATTTCACATACACATGTTTTGAGTAAGTATCACAGCTCATGTTTCATGCTTTGTCATCCAACCTACTAATTCTCTCTTTTATTGAGATTAGGAGAGAGAATTGAAATACATTGGCTACAAATATGGCCTTCAACTAGGCTCATGTATGCCTCTTGAACTCTGGTAAGTTGGTCATGGGGGTGTTCCTTGGTTGACCTCTCTTTGAGTGAGATGGATCCATGACTTGATCCCGAGTTTAATTTTACCCCTCATTGTTGTAATTGAGGTGGAGGTAGAATGCTTAATGGCCATTACTCTATGAGTAAAAATCTTGGAAACTCGATCCCACGAAGGATGATTCCCCAAACATATCCCATAAATATTTATTCCTCAAACCTAGAAGTCATTTTAGAAGCATCCTATATAGAACAACTTGATAGATAATATTAGTTGGATGATCTAAATCTTCTAGGTTTCCAATATACGAGGGATACTAGAGACCCTGCGAGAAGTCCAAAGTCAATGTTCCCTCACCTAAAAGGGATAGCAAGTTGTCTAGTCTACTAAAACTTAAAAACAAGTTTATAATGGAGGATCACAACCATGAAATGTAGGTGAGGGATATAGAAAACTATCACAAGCACTTATCTTATGGACGGTGAACATTGATAGCAAATTCCAAGTCACTGGATTACAATTCAAGAGCTAACTATCTCTTGATTTGATTATATGAATTTAATTATATTTAAACTATAATTAAATATTTCACAAATTAAATCAAGACAGAATCATGATTGATAATTGAAAATTATTATTGGATGAAAATTCCGTTTTGAAAGATATCAAATCTAACATTCCCTCACCTAAAAGGGATATATCAAATTGTCTAGTCCATTGAAACTAAAAACTAAGTAAAGACTAGAGAATCATAACCATGAAATGTAGATGAGGGAGATATCAAACCAGGATCAACACTTGGAATAGAAACTAGAGGTCAATTTGTCTCTTCATGTTACCGCCTAGACCTACATGCCTCTGTTATTCCATTACATAATCACCCAGTAAAGGCCAACTAGCAATGGAATTTGTTAGGGTTAACCTTGATCCTTCCTTTAGAGATATAAAAGTAGGATAATATTTTAATACCTTCAATTGGCTACAAATATCAACTCTACCAGGATCTTTAAATAGAAATTCGAAGTAATCAACAACATATTTTTTAACTTACTCTAAGCAGTAACTTTTAACCCCTCCTCTGTAGTAATTTCCCAAATAGAATTGTGTTTTTTTCTAAAAGATACAAACCGGTGAAAAAAATGCATTATTATCACCTGCTTCAATCCATATAGCTCTACTCTTAAGACAAATTTATTCTTATTCCTTTCGTAAAATCACATCCTTTTTATATTCCAATTCTAACAACCCATGTATTTCTTCAAGAGTGAAGCTACCAGTCAAATTATTTAATAACATCCCAATAATTTGATTTTCAAATGAAATCAACATAACCTTATCTTGTGGAACCTTTCTTTTTATCCATTCAACCACCTTTACTTTGATTTTTTTTAACTTGAACATCAGTCTATATCCATTTCATTCAAACCTTCAGGAATAGAAACAAAAATCCAAAAATATATTACCATTTGATAGAAAGAGACATCCTTTATCCATGTATGATTGAATTTGAATGGATGGTTAAATTCCATCGGTTCTTGTTCAAATTGAAATACAATGGGAGAATGATCATATATGCTACTTACCAACACCCAATATCTGAATCTTGAAACCCTTGCCAACAGATCTTCTAACATAAGAAACTTTTCAAGCCTTTTTCCAATCCATTTCTCACCCTTTTTGTTGTTTTTCCAGGTTGGAGTAATCTTCGTAGAAAAATTTCCACTAAAAGGTTTCTCTTGAATAACTCTTTAAAGAAATCAACCATGGGATCCAAATAGGTGACCATCCCCGAGCTTTCATAAGTAGGCATGGCGAAATTTAAATCCCCAACAATAACGAAATTCTTTAAATTTAGGAGGCCACTAAGTTCCAAGTTTTCCCAGAAAACCTTTCTTTCTTTATATAGTGCATAAATATTCAAAATTTTAAGCTCCTCATCAAAACCCTGCACTTTAACTTCAAGGAGGATGCCCGCACATGTCTTAAAGGATTTTAAACTACAAACCTGTGGATTCCAAATAGCAGCTAAACCTCCATAATGTCCAACTGCATCAATAGCACAAATTTCCCAGTCCCTTAAGATCCTTGAGAAAAATTTGCATGCCTTTACACCCAAATTCATCATTTCCAGAAACAAATATATGTTCTCTTTGTTTTCCATAATGAAATGTTTGAGCGATATGTATTGTGTACTTCCCCCAATTCCTCTGATGTTAAAAGAAATGCAATTCATTAGGAAAGAAACTCCAGGGGATTTGTGCTCTAAGAACCCCATCAATATTTGTTGATGACTTAAAGTTTTCTTCTGCTTCCTAAATTCTGGTCGATAAAGGAATATAAACCGCCTCCTATAGGATCAAATTGTCTTATGTGTCCAAAAGCCCTCCTTAATGTATTGTTTATTTTTCTTCTTTCTAATCGTCACATTTTGATGATGAATTGAGTTAATAAGGATTTTATAAGAGTTGAAAACATGCTTATAAACATACACTTGCAATAGAGTTTTTAATTGTTCTCCCAAAAGAATATTTTCCATACTTTGGTCCATCTCATTGCTTTCCAACTCCCCAGTTAAAACTGATTTTTTTGTAGGGTTTTCTACATCTTTTGTCCTTAAACATCTATCCAAAAACTCCAAACATGAGTTTGTACTGAGCCCATCGTGTGAGGAGGAAATAATCCAATCTTCTGAAACTTTATCCAAAGAACCCTTCTGCTCGAGAGCATCCCCAAGTGCCAAATTCTCAAAAAAGAAAAACTTTTTTCCAACTTTCTATGTGAGGACATTTGTAACACCATCACCCTTTGTAATGTCCTCTTCTAATTAAGCACCAAAACACCCACTAACCTATTTAATTCCCATAGGTTCAAGAAAGTACTACATAAAATGGAATTGAATGAGGATATTTGATACTTAGAAAAGATCGAGACACTCATTCAATATTAAAATCATTAGTCTGATAAAGGAAGCCTTATTTCTTTAGGATTAAAGTAAACATAAAATTAGAATTGCATGCATGCAAAAGTGGAGAGTAAACCCTAAAAGTGACATGCAAACCCTAAAAGCGCATGCTAATATATTTAAGAAGGGTTATTGGACTAAAGGAGGTACCTATTATTATTTTTGTTGATTTGGAATTTTTGAGCAGCAGTAGCAGTTGCCGCAACAACAGTTGGCATTGAATACGATGTCTTCAGCTAACAAGGGTTCAACAATGAAACTATCTACCCTAGTCTCCTTAAGGGTAGGCCATCCAGGTCTACCATTCGCATTCACCTTATTTATCTGTGTCTAGTGATTCAACATCCACCAAAAGATTGTTTGCAGGTTCACGTGTGCAGCTAGGGAAATAGCTGGTAAACCACAAAATTATTTGTTGTGTCTCTGAATCCCGGTCTATCTCCTGTATAATGGCCTCATTTTCATTAGCAACGTCACTCCACTGCATTGAGTGATTATCAGTTCTTGATTTGCTCATATAGAGAAGTTATCAGCAAATTCAAGTGAAAGGGGTGTGAGCACCAAGAGGGAAGATCAATTCCATTGGGGCTTAGAGAGATCAGATCCTCTGCATGCACTAGTCATTCTCTTTAGGAAGGAGATACCACCATTCTGACAAAGTTTCAAATCCATTGGACACTCCCTTTACCAAAAACGTCAACTTTAGCTAGGAGAGGGTTTCCTTTGTAGCTAGGCGTCAACATAAGGAAGGGAGCACCATTACCTCACCTGTCCAACACTATATGCATGCAACTTATCTCTAGAGTATCATCAACTGGTTTATCAGTGGTAAGTGTACCATTTCTTCCTGAACTTTCAACCCTACAAATTTTGCAGTTTTTCTAGATTCTAGGGCCTTTGATATGACATCTTGCATGCACATTAAAATTCAGTATTTTATACCCACTTGAGTGTACTAGAAAATTCTATAATAGTAAAATAGTAGAATATTAGTATTTGGGATATTATAGTGGTATCAAAGCATGTTCCTTGCTAGCAGTGGGCTTGAACATGAGAATTAAATGAATATAGAAGAAGACACTTTTGTAACCTATATGAGAAGGAAGAGTAGGTACACTAAGGCACAGGAATTTGAGGATATCCAATTAGAATATACAAACTCATACATTGACCCAACAGGTATACACTCTAACACAGGGAAAGGAATAGGAAAAGAGGAAGATAAGTTGGAATTTCATAGCTTGGTGAATGCATTGAATGGCTTAGTTAAGGGACAGAAGGAAGTATTGCATGCAATTAATAGATTGGCTCTGAAGCCAAAACTAGGTCATAGTAGTATACCTCTTTCACCTGTAGATAGAGGGTCCACCAGTATTAGTTGGAAGAATGCTTACACTAACATGCAAAACACACCCCATATATATAACAAACCGTCCAGCAGACCTATTATGCCTCACTTCCTGGCAGACGCAGTAGTAGGACCAGCCATGCCAATAGAACCTAGTGAACCATTTGGAGCTTACTTATAGGAGTACAGGGATTTGGGAGATGAGTTCCATGCAGCAATGCCATTCTCAGACTTTTGCAATATGAAAAGTAGGAACCGGCCAAGAAACTTTAACAGAGGATTTACCCAAAATTATGAGTTGTAAAAAACCTTGGGCAGATTGACCATCCCTAACTTTGACCGGACTCACAGAGGTTTAGCGAGGATATGGATCCAGAAGTTAGATACTTATTTCCAACTCAACCCTATGACAGAGACATATGCCATTAAATTCGCTACTTTACATCTAGATGGAGAGTCTCATGAGTGGTGGTACCATGGGCTACTGACATTGGGTCACAACACTATCAATTCCTATAGTGAATTCACACAGAGGCTCATGGAGCGTTTTGATAGAAAGGAAATAGAGATACACTTAAGAGAGTTATCTCAACTCAAACAGACAGGTAGTGTTGAGGCCTTCATCTCAGATTTTTAGAGAATCATTTTTTTGGTAACGTATGTGTTGGAGAGAAGATTGATTATGTTGTTTTTAGAGGCCGTGACAGAACCTATACGTGGTTGGGTGAAATCCTACAAACCATCCACTCTACATGATGTGATCAGTAGAGCCAGATATCTACAAGATTCAGTTCCAAAGAATAGGTTTCCACTTAAGAAAAACTTTCCACTAAAATACAAATATAGAAAAACTTTCCAACATGAAATGCCAAAGAAAACATCATTGGACAATGACATGAGGAAAGATTTGAGATGAAAGAAATTATGCTTCACTTGTCTGGAACCATGGTTTCCAAGACACAAGTGCCCAGGGAAACCCAAATCCCACTATAGAGAGGTCTCCTCAGATAGTGAATGGAGCAACCGAATCCGGTTGGTCCGTTAGTAGTTGAATTCGACTATCATTTTAATAATGAAATATGAATAAAATATTAGATGATGATTATTACAAATATGTCTTGGCATTAAATATGGCTTGGACATTCATGATGAGGAGACACCTCCTTTCATACTAACCTAACTTATAAATTATTTAATTATTTAATTATTTTCTTATTTATGTTCGTTACATTGCCACTCCCTCTAAAGGAGCTTTGTCCTCAAAGCTTGAATATTTTCCTAATGTCATCGTTTAGTCTGGCTCTATGTCGCACTGATGACTTGATAGGTACAATTTTGATTACGACCATTGCCTCATTTTGATTATTATGTCTTGGTATTTGCAATAAGTATGAACTTGGGGAAGTTTTGTTTACACTTTTTCTACTTGTGTGATTTCTTCTTTTAACTATGTTTGTCGTCAATTGAACACGCTCAACATACATTACGACATTAACTATTTTTGTGTTGTTATCCCCAACATATTTTGTGTCAGTTCCCTTGAACGGGTTCCTTGTGCTTATAATGCTCATAAGAACACCGGTCTTATCTTGTGTCTGATAGATATTATAGTTGCTTCCCTTGATGTTCTTTATAGCTGTCTTTGTGATGATATATGTCCTTCGTGTGTTTGTGATTGTGACATTGATCATCTTTATTGTTAGCAACATCAGCTTGTCTCTTATCACAATCTTGGTCAGGATCTTTTTTTTTTCATAAACTTGGGTGCTTTCTTCTACGTAATTTTCACCTCCCTCTACATTTACTTTAAATGTTTCGTCCATAGTTTTCTTTATTTCATCTATGCCCTTAAGGATTTCCTCAAGGGTATCTATGAATTTGTCACTCTTACTATAAGATGCCATGGATGTTTGTAGAATGCTATTTTATCCTTTTAAGGTGAAATTTTGAATAATAATATATTAATTAATTGATTAATTAATATTATTATTTTTATTATTGTTTTTTTTTCTAAACTATATAATATTTTATATATACTTTTTTTTTAACAAATATTATAATATTATTTATATTATAATAAATATAATATTTGATTTTTTTTAAATATATTATTATTAATATATTATATTATATTATATTGTTTGTTTTTTGTTGCAGGTTAGGAGGAGTGATGACAGCGCGGGGGAATGGCAGTGAGGGCGGGGACGTGCAGAGGAGGTGATTGCGCGGAGGTGGGTGGGAAGAGGGATGGGGTATGCTGGAAGAGGAGCGACGGCTGGGGGAATGGAGGGTGCCAAAAGATGGAGGAAAATGTAGGAGATGGAGGAGGCGGTGGATGGAGGATGTGGTGGAGCGTGGACTAGTTGGGGGGATGGAGGAGGTGGCGGATGGAAGCGCAAGGTGGATGGAGGTGGATGGAGGGGTGGCAGAGACTGCGAAAGATGGAGGAGTATCAGCATGGGAGGATGGAGTGGCCGACGTGGAGGTGGAGAAGGGAAGGGAAGGGCAGAGAAAGAAGGAGCTGCAGGGGCAAGGTAGAGCATGGAGGAGGGTGGAGGCTGCAGGGTGAGGAGAGGAAGGGAGCATGGAGTGCTGGTAAAGTGGCGGCAGACGATGGAAATGGTGTGCAACAAAGTAGAAACACACAGAAGGGATTGGAGCAGAGGAAGAAATCAGGAATGGAATTGATGAGCCGAGTCCAAGCTCAGAGTGCAGAAGCGAATCTGCTCTGATACCAAATGGAGCAACCGAATCCGGTTGGTCCATTAGTAGTCGAATCCAACTATCATTTTAATAATGAAATATGAATAATATATTAGATGATGATTATTACAAATATGTCTTGGCCTTAAATATGGCTTGGACATTCATGATGAGGAGACACCTCTTTTCATACTAACCTAACTTATAAATTATTTAATTATTTAATTATTTTCTTATTTATGTTCGTTACATTAATCTGGTTGCTCCATTAGTAGTCGAATCCGACTATCATTTTAATAATGAAATATGAATAATATATTAGATGATGATTATTACAAATATGTCTTGGCCTTAAATATGGCTTGGACATTCATGATGAGGAGACGCCTCCTTTCATACTAACCTAACTTATACATTATTTAATTATTTTCTTATTTATGTTCGTTACAGTGAAGGGGAGGAATCTAAACAGGAAACAACAAAGGAATTGAGGGCAATAGAAGAAGAGTCACTTCAGGCAGAAACACCAAAGGGATTTATTGCTACATTATCTGGAGTACCTAGATTTCATACTCTAAGGGTCAGGGGAATAGTACAGGGCCACAAGGTAGTTTTACTAATTGATGGGGGAGCAACCCACAATTTCATTGATGTGGCATGAGTTGGTAAGTGAGGTATTCCAATAGAGGAATTTGAGGGATTCATTGTAGCGGTAGCAGGAAATAATATCATGGATTGCAACTATTGGATTCCCAAACTAAATTACACATTAGGGAACTACAATATGACAGACTCATTTTATGTGGTGAATGTGGCTGATACAAATGTAGTATTAGGTGTCTAGTGGCTCTATTCAATAGGAAAATATACTACAAATTACAAGGCAATGGAAATGGAATTCCAAGGGCAAGATGGAAAACGGGTAGTTTTTAGGGGCATGAACACTTATCCCCCAAACCAGTATCATCACAAAGAATGGAGGTTGTACTCATACAGGGAGACATAGAATGGTCAACAGAGTGCCTTGTCACTTTTAGAAAACCTCCAGATAACAACTCCCAACATCCAACAGATATTCAGGAACTATTGCAGAAACATGAGAGGGTATTTAGGGATCTTCCAGCAGGTCAACCACTAGATAGGAGATTTGAGCATATTATTGAGTTGGAAGAGGGGACACGGGAAGTCATAACCACTCCATACATAAATCCCGAAATATACAAGGACGAGATCGAGAAGACGATAAAGGAATTACTGGAACTAGGATATATTCAGCCGAGTTCTAGTCCATTTGCATCGTTAGTGGTCTTGGTTAAAAGGAAATATGACACCTTACATATGTGTATTTATTACAGAGAAATTAGCAAGAAGACCATCAAAAATAGGTATCCCATCCCCGGGATTGATTAATTAATGGATGAGCTACGGGGTGCCAAATACTTTTCAAAGATTGATCTTTGATCAGAGTACCATCAGATGCGAGTAAGGGATCATGACATTTCCAAGACAACTTTTCGTTGCCACTATGGTCATTATGAGTTCCTAGTCATTCCTTTGAGACTCACCAACGCCCCAACAACTTTCCAATATTACATGAACCACACCTTTAAGGCTTAGTTATGAAAGTATTTACCAGTATCCTTTTATGATATTTTAATTTACAGTAAAACTTGAGAGGAACATTTGAAACACTTGGATGAGGTATTGAGAATTCTAGAAGAACATTCGCTTTACGCAAAAATGTCTAAGTGTGAGTTTGGTATGAAGGATATGTTGTATCTAGGGCATATAATCAACGCAGAAGGGGTACAAGTTCATATGGAAAAGATTAGAGCTATCTTGGATTGGCCTACACCGGAGGCAGTTACTGAACTGAAGGGATTTTTATGCCTTTGCACATATTACAGGAGGTACATTAAAGGGTTCTCTCAGTTTGCTACACCACTCACCGATCTCACAATGAAAGGGGCATTCACATGGACATAATTGACACAACAAACCTTTGAGAAAATGAAAACAATCATGAGTTCTTGTCTAGTTTAGGCACTACCATATTTCTCACGTCCATTCATAGTGGAGTGTGATGCTTCAAGAGAAAGAATAGGGGTGGTACTGATGCAAAACCATCACCCGATTGCATTTGAAAGACGAAAAATTTAAAGACTATGAACGCCACTACCCCGTATACGATAAGGAGATGCTAGCCATCTTACATGCCTTAACTAAATTCAAACAGTATTTGGTGGGAAGCAGGTTTAAAATCAAGACAAATCACAATAGCCTCAAATACGTCTTGGAGCAGAAAGAATTAAATGAATGCCAACAAAAATGGGTCAGCAAGGTATAGACATATGAATTTGAAATAAAGTATGTTAAGGGTAAGAGCAATGTAGTATCTGATTCCTTATCTAGAAGACTAGCCTCATTATCCCTCATGAGTATATCCATGGATTCGAGGTCTCTTCTCTTAGAAGAATATTCCTAAAACAAATTTGCTTTTGAGATACTAGATGGATAGGTCTAGGATGATATGTACAAGATCATTAGTGACATCATCTATTACAAAGGTAGGATATACCTTGTCCCAGAATCAACTTTAAAGAGAAAGATCATACAGACATCACATGAATCACCATTATCAGGGTATCATGGGTTCTTGAATACTTACAAACAGATCAGAGAGATGTTCTCATGGAAAGGCCTCAAGGAGGAGGTAATATGACATGTTCAGGAATGTAGTATCTTCCAGCAGAATAAAATCGAACACACTCATCCAACAAGGTTACTTCAGCCATTGCCGATACCTGAGCATAAATGGGAAAGCATCTTGATGGAATTCATTACAAGGTTACCCAAGGTACAGGGAAGAGACTGCTTATATGTAGTACTAGATCGGTTGACCAAATTTGCTTGCTTCTTTGCTATCACTTCCGACTATTCAGCATCACAGGTAGCCGATTTTTTTTTTTAGAGAGGTTTTCAGAATCCATGGGCTACCCAACGCCATTGTGAGTGATCGCAACAGTAAATTAACTAGTTCTTTCTAGCAGGCGTTGTTGAGATTGGTAGGGATAGAACTTGCTACAAGATCAAGTTATCATCCTTAGAGAGATGGGAAGATGAAAATTGTCAACAAGTGGATTGAGGGGTATCTGAGAAGCTATGTAGCATGGAAACAGAGGACATGGATTAAATGGCTACACCTAGGAGAGTACTTCTACAATACTACCCACCACATGTCTATTAAAATGACACCTTTCAAGGCTCAATACTTACTAAGGTCTGGAATTTGACGACCTACAAAATGTTTTTTCATTTTTTAAGCGTATTTGACTGTTTAAAAAAATGCTGACATGTCAACAACTACTTGTAGTCAAATTTTTATACCTTAGATTTGACGGTTTCTATGTTTTGGCTCCTGTCATAAATTTTAATAAGCGTGAGTTTGAGGTTGCCATGGGAATTGGTAGGGCCTCTTGACGTGTCTGTTTGCTAGTGTCTCACACCATGTCAATGGCCCTCTGCCCCATCTACATATGAATGTTTGGTTTCTTTTTGTCTTCAATTAAAGGCTCACATTTAAAGCAAAGTCTCCACCACTTTGCCATTGTTTTTCCATAAATCAATTCCTATCTTAGTCTTCAGGTTAAGTCTTCCCCAAATTTCTAAAGAGGACAATTCTGTATATATGGACATGAAAGTTCATTCCGCAGGGGAATCATACAGTAAAGTCCTTTCCGTTAACCTTATATCACCTTAACCCAATGGGTCATCATAAAGTAAATGTTATTCCCTTAGCCACAACTTTAAGTATTTTCTATTAATTATATGAAAGTTATAATTTTTATTATTATTAAAAAGACAAAATTTTTTATAATACAAATTACAAGACATTTTATTTATAATAAATGATTGTTATGATGTATTATTTTATTTTTTAATATAAAAGTTTCTATAATAAAAACTTGTAAAATAAATATAAACTCATTTGACACTCAAAAATTTGGATAAAAACTTAAAGTGACTGTCATTAAAAATCCAAAACAGTCATCAAATTTGGGTTTGACAGACAGGCTGGATTTGAAATTCCAGGCTTGCTTAGCCGTCATCCTCAATTATTTAATCAAGGTTAGTGTGGTCGACTTGCAAACAAA
Organism: Pseudotsuga menziesii; assembly: GCA_001517045.1. NCBI lineage: Eukaryota > Viridiplantae > Streptophyta > Pinopsida > Pinales > Pinaceae > Pseudotsuga > Pseudotsuga menziesii. Next base: position 179,340 of record LPNX010732619.1, on the reverse strand, counting down.
TCCAAGAATGCAATCATCCATACACGCAACCATCCATCTGTCCATCTATGGGCGCGGCCTTAGTACATGTTCACGGGACATAGAACACATAATAATGATTAGAGGGAGGGTTCGTTGTAAGGTTGATTGACAATCAAATTGGAGGGAATATACCATGCATAAAACATCTAAATATGGATCAATATCTCAACATCGAGAAGAGGAGGTAAATACCCAACACTTTCTTCATTTTTCGTATCATTGCTATGCATTTAGAGTGCACAAAAACGATTGTGATGTCTGCTTGTAATACCATTTATTTTTCAACATTGAACAACAATGGGTTTTTGGGAAAATGATTTTTATATGCAAATCTGAGAAGATATTAAATTTTTGAGTCGAGGTGTTTTTTAACTTCTGAATAGCTACATACAACTATACAAAAGACTGCAATATACAAATAGTAATCGCCTTCTATTCACATTCTTTGCATGCAGTGCATATATATGTCTTTAAAGAAAATATTTCTCACCACTTTCATACTTTGTAACATGCCATCCAAATGGGTCTCTGGTCCAATGAAAGGTATAAAGCATGAAACGAGATAACATTATTTTTAGCTTAGTAGTTCGCGAAACGTCTACACTAAAATAAATGAGCTTAACAAATGGATGTTGAGTCTTCCTCTTGCACAAAGCTTCCTCCATCCCTTCCTTTTGAATGTTTTTAAGTTCTTCTATTATAAGACTCAAAGTTTGAATATGGATTTTGGGTCACCATTGAACAAGAACATGGTGTTTAGAATGCATGTGGGTTCATCTAATATTTTATGTATCTGTGTTGTGTTGCTGAATTAATAGTTTCATGAAAGTCTTGCGTTTTGTAAATATTGATGCACTGACATGACTGCAATTCTTGGCAACTGTAGTTTGTGGGTCGAGCCCTTCCCTCATTATTTCATGTGTCAGGTTGATGCAACAACACCAAGTAAAGTCAGCAATGTGATGTCTTGATCACATGTTATGACTAGGGAAATGATTCAAATGGTCAGAGGAAACACTGATTGAAATGTTATTTAATTAAAATTTCAGGCAGTCAGCCTTGTTGTCAATTTTAGAGTTAAAATAGAAGTAGATGATTCTCAATAGCTCCTTGTGAGGACACTGGGACATCTATTTTTTTCTGTTGAATAAACATAGGAGTTAGTTCAGTCTAAAATTAGTAATTTCCTAAATCTAAGGAAGGATTTGTTAGTTGTTAGCATGATTTGGAAGATAGGAAGAAGTTGTTAGTCGAGACAGAGAGGAAGAAGTCGAGACAGAGGGGATTTAGTCAAGATATAGAGAGGGTTTTTTTTTACAGGAAAAAAATGTAGATTTCTGGCAGAGATTATGGAAGCTTGGAAAACGTTTTGGAAACCTTGAATTCAAAATTGTTTACTTTATGTCTGATCAAGTGTAAAATCCTGTTTAAGCCGCCAGAAATTACACGTTTGCCATATCTTGGAGTCAATGGTGTAGATTTGTAAGTTCTTACAGGTTATTCGTATTCACATTGAAATCGTGTTAAGTTTATGAGTAAACAGCTACAGGTTTATTGAAATTCTTGTGTGCATTTAAATAAATAGCAACCAAGTTTATAAATGATTCTTGGTTAGTGGTTGATATCTGTCACAGAAAACCCAAATGTTCAGAGGTTAATGAAATCTCCATTCCCCGTAATCTTTGTCCATTCTAGTTGTGAATTGGATTGAAATTATATCTCTTGGATCGATTTTTCAAATTCATTACAGAAGAACCCATGGAAAATCTTGTGGAGAAATAATCTTGAAACTATCAAGTTGTAGCTATGATTTGAAGACCGATTGGCTGAGTTTGGGGCATCTCCACTTCATGCTAGCATCATCATGCAGTTTCAAGAGAAACTATGGTGGACATCAAAGGAGTTAAAAAAAATAAAAACGCACCTCCCATTAGTTTAACAGTTCTGTCTTTATTTTGATGGATATAGTTAAAAATATTGACAGTTAGCCAAAGATAACTCTACAACAACAGTTTTCACACTTCACCCTTGCACCAAGTGGTATCAGAGCTGAAGGAACAAGGAGTTTCTTTGCTATGCAAAGAGGAATTATTTTAATCTTTTCCTAGGTCAAAGAAACAAGAGGGAGAAATCTGAATAGTAATTATTTGAGAGCAAAATTATTACCTCAGAAATGGATTTTAGAATAGGACGTGACAGAAGAGGTCGAGGAGGCAGACCTATAGCCAATGCAGAAGTAATGGAGGAGTTAAGAGTTTTGCGAGAAGAAATGACATACATGAGAGAAGCTGGAAGAAGAGATCCTGAAGCGGGTGATGTTAATGAAGCTGAACCAGAGAGTGAAGCAGAAGCAGAAGAAAGGATAGAAGAAGACATTGGAATGAAGATATTGAAGGCACACATTGGGGCTAGTTCAAAACCAAGAATAGAGATAGCTGCATATGATGGGGGATTAAATCCTAAGGATTTAGTTGACTGGATAAATTCCATGGACAAGCATTTTGATTTTGCTGAAATACCTGAGAATAAGAAAGTGAATTTTGTATTGACTAGGCTCAAAGGACATGCTTTGCTTTGGTGGGATGGTGTACAAACAGAAAGAAGAAGACTACACAAGCGACCAATCAAGAATTGGAGCAGAATGATTGCTAAACTAAAGGAGAAATTTCTGCCCAAAGACTATCAGTTAGCCTTGTATAGACAGATGCAGAACTTGAGACAAGGACTGCTTACTGTCAGGGAGTATACCAAAGAGTTCTACAAGATAAACATTAGAGATGGATACACATAAGATACTTCTGAGAAGGTAGCCAGATACATGAATGGTCTTAAATTTGACATTCAAGATGGGATGAGTTTATTTTCACTGAAGTCAGTTGAAGAAGCATACAAATGTGCTTTAAAAGTGGAAGAGAAGCTGAATAGGGGAAATAACTCAGGAAGAGGAAGAGGTCAGACTTACAGAGGTAAGGGACCATAAACTGGAAGAGGAAAATCTTTAGTTCAGAAGGAAGAAATTGAATCATCAAGATAGCCAAAACAACCTCAGAGAGGAAGAGCCTTCATGGGAAGAAGATCTTTCAAAGAGGCTGAGGAAGAGGCAGGAATTATGAGGTTAGATGTTATATCTATGGAAAGAAAAGACATATGTCTTGGGATTGTCCAGAAGGGGCTTCAAGACAAGGAGATATTCAAGTTGCACAAGCTGAAACTGAACATAGAGTACTTGAGAATCATGTTGAGATTCCAGAAGCAGGAGAAGCCTTGTTGATGAGGAGGAATTTGCTAAATCCAAGAAAAGAGGTGCATGAACCTGAACAGAGAAAAATTTTGTTCAAAACAATGTGCAAATCACAAGGTAAGTGCTGCAAATTAATTGTTGATAATGGTAGTACTGATAATTTAGTTTCTGTAGAGATGGTTGAAAAGTTAGGGTTGCAAAGAGAAAAAAATCCTACACCCTACAGAGTTTCTTGGTTGCAGAAGGGACACCAAGTATTGGTTAATGAGCAGTGCAAAGTTGATTTCCAAATTGGGAATTACAAGGATCAAGTCATATGTGATGTGATACCAATGGATGTGTGTCATGTCCTGTTGGGTAGACCATGGCAGTATGATAGGAATGTGATGTATAATGGTAGAGAGAATACTTTTGTCTTGGAGAAAGAAGGCAAAAGGCATACTCTTGTTCCTCTAAAGGAAGAGAAGATGGAGGAGCAAACCAGCCCAAAAGTATTGCTGGTCAAGGAGTTCGAATTTCTGGAACAGCTGCAAGAGGAAGAGGTAAGTTTTGCTATTGTTGGTAAACCTAGGACTATTATAACCAACACTAGAATAGATGAATTACCTGCTGAAATTCAGAAATTATTAGAGGAGTATGTAGACATAGTTGTGGATGATTTGCCAAATGAATTACCACCTGTAAGAAGTATCAGTCATCACATAGATTTGATTCCTGGAGCTAGCTTGCCAAACAAAGCAGCTTACAGAATGACTCCAGTAGAGAATGCAGAGATCAACAGACAAGTACAAGAACTATTGGATAAAGGATTGGTCAGAGAGAGTTTAAGTCCTTGTACTATACCTATAGTATTGATTCCAAAGAAAGGAGGAGAATGGAGGATGTGTACAAATTCTAGAGCCATAAACAAGATCACCATCAGGTATAGAATTCCTTTACCTAGGATGGATGATTTAATGGATTGCTTGAGTGGTTCAAACTATTTCTCTAAATTAGATTTGAAAGATGGATACCATCAAATAAGAATGAGGGAAGGTGATGAGTGGAAGATAACTTTCAAAACAAACACTGGGTTATATGAATGGTTAGTTATGCCTTTTGGTTTGACTAATGCACCTAGTACTTTTATGAGATTAATGAACGAAGTACTTAAAGAATTCATAGGAAAGTTTGTCATAGTATATTTGGATGATATTAATGTTTTCAGCAAGACAAAAGAAGAGCATATTAGGCACTTGAATATGGTTTTAAAGAAATTGCATGATGAAAAACTCCTAATAAATCTGAAGAAGTGTTTCTTTATGAAGAAGGAATTGGTTTACTTAGGATTTGTAATTTCACAAGAAGGACTAAAGATGGTCCCCGATAAAGTAAAAGCAATTGCAGATTGGCCATCTCCAAGGAATATATCTGAGGTAAGAAGCTTTCATGGGTTGGCAAGTTTTTACAGAAATTTCATCAGGAATTTTAGTGGAATATGTGCTCCAATCTTGGACACAGTGAAGAAAGAAAAATAGCCATTCAACTAGACTGTTGCAGCAGAGAAAGGTTTTAAATTATTGAAAGAGAAGATCACTGAGAAGCTTGTTTTAGCTCTCCCAGATTTCAGAAAAACATTCTCTGTTAGGTGTGATGCTAGTGGATATGCCATTGGAGGAGTGTTGAGTCAAGATGACAAACCAGTTGCATATTTCAGTGAGAAGTTGAATGAAGAAAAACATAAATATTCCACCTATGATAAAGAATTCTATGCAGTAATCCAAGCTCTGAAAAAGTGGAGGCATTACCTTATGCCAAGGAAATTTATTCTATATTCTAACAATCATGCTTTGCAATTTATAACTAAGCAAGAACAGTTAAATCAGAAACATGCTAAATGGGTTGAATTTATGCAGAATTTCACTTTTGTTTCAAAGCATATAAGTGGAAGTTCTAATAAAGTTGCAGATTCCATGAGCAAAAGATGTTTAGTTTTGCAGGAAGTCCAAGTGAATGTTCTTGGATTAAAACATTTGAAGGACATGTATGAAGAAGATGTTGATTTCAAAGAAGCATATGAATCTTGTCAGAATAAAGTATTCAGAGATAGAAGCCCATAAATAGACTTCATGATACAGGAAGGACTATTGTTTAAGGGAAACAAGTTGTGCATTCCTAAATGTTCAATGAGGGAGAATTTATTGAAGGAAAAGCATAGTGGAGGACTTGCTGGTCATTTTGGAAATGACAAAACCTATGCCCAATTAAGTAATTTTTACTATTGGCCAGGAATGAGAGCAGATATACAGAATTTTGTTGGGAGATGTCAAATCTGTCAGCATGCAAAAGGGAGGTAGCAGAATACTAGACTGTATCAACCATTACCTACTCCAAAGAAGCCTTGGGATGCTGTAAGTATGGATTTTGTTCTAGGGTTTCCAAGAACACAGAGAGGTAATGACTCTATATTTGTTGTGGTTGATAGATTTTCAAAGATGGCACACTTTATTCCTTGCACAAAAACTAGTGATGCCACTCTCATTGCAAATCTGTTTTTTAAAGAGATTGTAAGACTTCATGGTCTTTCTATGAGTATAGTCTCTGATAGAGATACTAAATTTGTTGGACATTTCTGGAGGAATTTATGGAAGAAGTTGGGAACATACCTTAATTTTAGCTCAGATTACCATCCTCAAACAGATGGACAAACTGAAGTTACAAACAAAAGTTTGGGTTATATTCTGAGAAGTTTGGTTAGTGAACATCCTAATCAATGGGATCTAGCTTTACCACAGGCTGAGTTTGCATACAATGACTCACTTGATAGAAGTACAGGCCTGAGTCCTTTTAAGATTGTTTATGGGATAAATCCAAGAGGAGTGTTTGAACTTAGAGACTTGGGGATGATGGAGAAAAGGAGTGCAGATGCAGAGGATTTTGCTGCAGACATGCAATTGTTACATGAACAAGTTAAAGAACGATTGCAGCAGAATAATATAAAATATAAACAGAGGACAGACTTGAAGAGGAGAGAAGTAGATTTTGAAGAAGGTGACTTGGTATTAGCATACCTGAAGAAAGAACGGTTCCCTAGAGGCACCTATAATAAATTAAAGCTTAAGAAGATTGGACCTTGTCGAATCTTGAGGAAGTTTTCAGCCAATGCTTATGAAATTGAACTTCCAAGTGATATGGGCATATCACCTATCTTTAATGTTGCAAATTTGTATCCTTATCGAGAGGCTGAAACTTCATCAACCAATGAATTGGATACAGGACAGAAAGTGGAATGGCAGAAACAGATCCCTGTTATACCAAAGTTGGAAATGGAGAAGATCTTGGACACTAGAGTGTTGAAGAAAACTAGAGGACAGGAATACTATGAGTACCTAATCAAGTGGAGGAATCAACCACTTGAAGATGCTACCTGGGTGACTGCTGCACTCATACAGAAAAGTGGCAGAACTGTGGAAGAACTCATGAACAGGAGTTCATGAATTTTTTCTCACCTGAGGAGTCTGATGCAAGAGCACCAAGTAAAGTCAGCAATGTGATGTCTTGATCACATGTTGTGACTAGGGAAATGATTCAAATGGTCAGAGGAAACACTGATTGAAATGTTATTTAATTAAAATTCCAGGTAGTCAGCCTTGTTGTCAATTTTAGAGTTAAAATAGAAGTAGATGATTCTCGACAACTCCCTGCGAGGAGACAAGGACATCTATTTTTTTTTCTGTTGAATAAAAATAGAAGTTAGGTCAGTCTAAAATTAGTAATTTCCTAAATCTAAGGAAGGATCTGTTAGTTGTTAGCATGAGTTGGAAGATAGGAAGAATTTGTTAGTTGAGACAGAGAGGAAGAAGTCGAGAGAGGGAGAAGGTAGTCGAGACAAAGGGGATTTAGTCGAGATATAGAGAGGGTTTTTTTTTATAGGAAAAAACGTAGATTTCTAGTAGAGATTATGGAAACTTGGAAAACGTTTTGGAAACCTTGCATTCAAAATTGTTTACTCTGTGTCTAATCAAGTGTAAAATTGTGTTTAAGCCGCCAAAAATTACACGTTTGCCATATCTTGGAGTCGATGGTGTAGATCTGTAAGTTCTTACAGGTTATTGGTATTCACATTGAAATCGTGTTAAGTTTATGAGTAAACAGCTACAGGTTTATTGAAATTCGTGTGTGCATTTAAATAAACAGCAACCAAGTTTATAAATGATTCCTAGTTGATATCTATCGTGGAAAACCCAAATGTTCAGGGGTTAATGAAATCTCCATTCCCCATAATCTTTGTCCATTCTAGTTGTGAATTGGATTGAAATTATATCTCTTGGATCGATTTTTCAAATTCATTACAGAAGAACCCACGGAAAATCTTGTGGAGAAAGAATCTTGAAACTGTCAAGTTGTAGCTGCGATTTGAAGACCGATTGGCTGAGTTTGGGGCGTCTCCACTTCATTCTAGCATCATCATGTAGTTTCAGGAGCAGCTATGGTGGACATAAAAGGAGTTAAAAAAAATAAAAACGCACCTCCCATTAGTTTAACAGTTCTGTCTTTATTTTGATGGATATAGTTAAAAATATTGACAGTTAGCCAAAGATAACTCTGCAACAACAATTTTCACACTTCACCCTTGCACCACAGGTGGGCCAACATTCTTTGCAGTACATGTTTTTAAGGATAATTTGGACCAAAATTTAGGTTAGAGATAACATTGCTCACTGTATTCTCTCAGATTTTCATTCTCTTCTCTATAAACCCACTCTAGCTTTTCATCCCAAAGAAAGCATTCATGTTTGGTTGTATAGATATAATGGCATCTCTAATACCTGCTTGGATTCTATCGATAGAGAGTGAATTCATGTTATTGGATTCTATTCGTATTGGATTCCTGAATTGAAACTAAAATTTACTCTAGCTCAAGACAATAACGATGCGATCATTAACCAACTATTATTAAAAACTAAGCACGCATCTTTCAGTGGATCAAACACGTATATACACTAACATTTCAAAAGCAAGTGTATATATCAACATATATTGCTTTTAATACTATGTTTGATGTTGAATTTCAAAAGCAAGTGTATATATCAACATATATTGCTTTTAATACTATATTTGATGTTGCATTTAATACTGCAATGCCATGAGTATGTTTCATCTCAACATATATTGCATTTCATGTTACAATATGACAATGCCACCATTTTATTTTCAATTGTTTTCTATTGCCAATATTGAAAATAGCTGCATTGAATGCTGAAAAAATCGAGTCCTATTGTCTCTATAAATCCTGCAAAAGAATTGGAAATAAATGGAAAATATATATAAGTTGAGAAATCAAAGTGTATTTAAAATGTATTTCAATGGACTTTTCTAAATTGAAGCAACAAAAAAATGGTATAAAAAATGGCTCGAACCAAATAGATAACATTATAAAAACAATTAATTTACTGATACTCTTTTCTGCATTTTTGTTTTGAATGATTTTGACAACCAATAAGAATCAAGTTGCAATGCATACATGTTTATATCTTTTCCAATATATGATATATATGTGAACATATATTTCCGTATATACTTTATTGTTGGTTGTTTATTATTTGAGTTTTTGTTTTGAAAACGTTGAGATCTCTATATAACTAGTTCCAGAGTTTGAAAAACATTCTGGCTAAACACCAGCAACCCTTCATAAAAAAATGGTATTTTCAATCAATTCAAAATTTCACAGAACCCTTGCAAAAAATTTACATTAACCCTTCACAAAAATAGCCTTTTCAATAAATTCAAAATTGCACAAAATCCTTGCAACTAAGTTCCATTACAAGGATAACTCAGGTCAGAGTATAACTTTGACTTAGTTCTGGATGGAACATTTTTCCTATGAAGGAAGGTGCTATTTAGTAACAAATATCTACATGGCTAGTTGAACTCTTCCATGCAGGGGCATGTTGAGCTTGACAATTTGTTTTTTAAGGCTTCATCTGAAGCTACTGGGATCAATGTAGTCCTTCACAAAATTATATTTTAATAAAATATTATGTATTTTTATTTTAAAGGGATATTTCTACCAATATTTTCAAATTTTGGAATATGAAGCTGTGTTGCTCATTAGTCTTCTTTTCTTTTAAAATAATTCAAAATTTACTCTTTATAAAACTACTCAAAACTTACTTTAGAGCTTAATTAAGAAAGTCATAAATATTACTTTCTACCTTAATGAGGACATTCATAAATAAGATGAGACTTTAATTTACATAATCCTAACAAACTCAATATTAATTGAATTGAAGATTAATCAGTGAATGAAGGCATCACTCTCCAGGCTTTGGACTTTTGGCCTTTACTTCCTGGCTATACTCTTTCTGGCCGATGGGGCATCACACTAATCACTGTCTATAGGACATTACTTTTGGCCTTTACTTCCTGGCTATACTCTTTCTGGCCGGTGGGGCATTACACTAATGACTATCTATAGGGCGTTATAGGGTGACTAAGACATAATTTTTAAATGGTACATATTATTTTAATATATAATTTAATTTTAAATTAGTGTTTGATGATTAAAATTTGATTTTATTACACATCTTTGTATCTAATCTTCATAAGTACTTATCACTTTAAGGATCTATAATTATTTTAAAGTGTAGAAATGTTGGTGAATCTTATTAATTTGTAAATTTTCAACCATAAAATGTTGGGCTATATTTTTCTAAAAGATTCAAATTTATGAGTGGTTTATACAGTTTATGGACAATTTTGGTGATTTTTAGAGTAAAACTTTTTAATCCCATGGAATTTTGGTGAATCAAATTAGAAAAAGAAAATGGAAATTGACAATTGTTTTTGGAAAATAAAATAAAATAAAAATAGCCCATGGGCTAAATTTTTACCCTAAAATTTTCTCTTCCAAGTGGTAATAGAGGCTACACAAAAAGACTTGATAATATTAATGACCCTAATTACGAATCCATTATGGGATGATCAACAAGGACAAGGTTGTGTATGGAGCATCGAGGCATAATCATGTTCGCAAGGTGGATTCCAAGAATGATGGCCAAGCTAATTATCTATTAGATTTGTGGTTTGACAGTCAAGATAACTTAAGATATTCCTCTTTAGAAGTATAAAAGTTTACTCCAACAAGACAAAACTCTCTAGTTGTTGGCTACTTGGACCTCCTTTTCAAATGTTTGCTATGAGTCTCACCTTCTTGACTAGAGTCAGGCCCTTGAATCTCATGTAGGTAACTTACTTACTACTCTTCTCATTGTCCAGGTTTCACTTGTTTGTCCCTCATTTTTGGTTTGCAACGCCCCTTTCATCTAGTTCACTCCTTCTCTTTCGATACTTTCATGAGTTCTACCTTGCTTGGATTTGCACCTTTCTTGGTGCTCCCTCAGTCCCCTTTGATTAAATTTTGTGGGATCCCTTCTATCTCTTGGAAAGACATGGAAAGAAAATGAAAAGGAAATTGAGGAGGTTGAGGTGATAGGTGAATCCTTGTGGGTGTGTCAAGCAAGAATCCATGAGAGGAACAACAACTTACTAGTGAGAAATCCCAAAGCACATTGAATGTAAAATCTTGTAGGTTGAGAAAGAGGTGAAACTAGAAAGGGCTTATCTCCATAGACCAAGTTGAAGGTGATATAAGTAATTGGGTACTTGATATACGCTCCTTAAACACCAAGGATACCAAATTATTCAAAATAGTTCTAGTGTAAAAAATCTAAAAGCTTTAATGGGAAAGACATGGTTATAGAATCATCATTGCGAACAATGGAATACTAGTGCAATTGGCTCTTCATGTGTAAGCTCAAAAATCAGGATGCCAAACACAATGTTATCGCGTAGATTGTCTATGGAGTTTGGTTCATGGAATATTCCTATGCTTTCTCTTATGATACAAAGGTTTGACCAATCCCAATCCTTGATGACGAATAGGAAACGTAATAATCCCTGCGTTAACTTTTTATATGTTTTGATTATTAGTTATAGTTGTAGCTATCCATTGTTAGGCAATTGTCTTTTAATTATTAATAGGCAGAGGAACAATGAAGACCCTTACAATAGTAACAAGTATATTCAAAGTGATAAACTTTTGTTTTGTTGTTGAGCTAGTTTTAATTTAGCAAACCAACATTTAAAAACTATATACTTACGTTGGTATTACTATAAATTTAAGTAACTTAAATAAATTAAATAATTTATAATTAAAATAAAGATATGTTTAAATATCACTTATTTTAAAAAATGGACTAAAGATACTAAGATACAATAAAATGGACAAGTTGATGAAAATTAATGCTAATGAAAATACTTGGCTTATTATAAACATTAAAAAAACATATATTATATCTTAAAATCTCTATAATTAAATGATTTATGATTTGAGTGGAAAACAATTATTCAAAAGTTGTCAGGTAATATCAAAGCAAATCATTTCTAAAAGAGATAAAATAAGACCAACATACATCCATCTTAACTTCGGATTTGTCAAGCACCACAATCCCTTGAGGAAGTTTAGGACTTTAAAAGGGGGTTTGCACCTCAATGGATTTGATCCCTCTCGTCACTTGATAGAGATAGACTTAAGATGGATCTATGTTGGTTTATCAATATGCAATTATTACAAAACTAATATCTAACTAATTGTTCAATTATTAACTTAAAAAGTGCATAATCTAATAAATTTTAGCTTAATAATCATTCAAGCACCATCTATTCCAATTTGGGTATCTTACTAATTAGTCAAATTTGCATTAATTAATTAATCAATTATGAAGTAAGATAATTATTTCCCAAAACAAATATCTAACTCCTTGTTCTATTATTAAGTTAAAATACATTATCCATTATAATTGCCCATGCACCAACTATTCCAATTGGGAATCATGTTATAAATTTGCTAACACTTAAATCCTACAAATAAGCAAAAATTTCATTAATTAATTAATTATAAAGTAAAATAGTTATTTACCCAAATTTAATGTTTGAATTGCAAACTATTACATGTTGTAAAGTGTAACACATAAATTGCAAATAGGTAAAAATTGTGTTTAGTCATTGATTATGAAGTAAAATATTTATTTACCCAAATTTAGTTAGTCATTCATTACTTATGATGTAAAATGCTTGCAATTTACCCAATTATTGATTAATTTGCAATTATCACAAAACTAATAACTTATTGTTTTACCATTAAGTTAACAATACATAAACTAATATATTCATCCACATGCCAACTACTCTGATTTACTTTGTTTTGGAATGAGAAATGATAACACTTTAACCCTACAAATAGACAAAAATTACATTCATTCATTGATTACGAAGGAAAATAGTTATTCTTAATATGTATGCAATGGTTCTATTGTGAATATATATTTCTCTTGTAGATCAAATCAAGGCAAAACTAAGTGATACACAAAGATTTAGTTGTCTTGTAACTATATATGAAAAGATTTATTTAAAATGTGAGGATGTTTGAATGGAAATTGAAATTGAAATTGAAATTCAATGTTACCATCTCGGGCAAGTGAGTTAGCTAACCTCACCTTCCATGCCACTTCTAATGGAGTATTACAACCCTATTTATATGGTTCTTTATACGCAAACACAACTAGCAAAAAAATTCAAGTAAAATATTTATTCTTAATATGTATGCAATGGTTCTATTGTGAATATATATTTCTCGTTGATCAAATCAAGGAAAACCTAAGTGATACACAAAGATTTAGTTGTCTTGTAACTATTTATGAAAAGATTTATTTAAAATGTGAGGATGTGTGAATGGAAACTTAAATTGAAATTCAATGGTACCATATGGGCAAGTGACTTAGCTAACCTCACCTTCCATGGCACTTACAATGGAGGATTACAACCCTATTTATATGGTTCTTTATATGCAAATACAACTAGAAAAAAAACCACAAGCTACCAAAACCATGTGCCAAGAACCACATACATCCTTGCTCATTGCCGAGTAAGTTTAAATCGAAGAGGTTTTTGAGCCTTCAATTAAAGGGGAGAATGTGAGATGGTTTGATCTCATTTTTTGGACCAATATTGATGAACAACGTAAATGAAAATGATTCCCCCAGAGAACTGGCGGTTACAGTGGCTCAACACCCATGTATTCTAGTAGATGGATTCCATTTTATATGGATGTCAATGTTGTATTGTTCGCATGTACAAAAATCTTGTGGAAGTGTAGCACGTGAAAGGTAAGTCAAAGTGAGAGAAGTGAGAGAAATCAAAATTATAGATGTAATAGCAACATTTAAAAGATCTGCGAGGAATGTATTCTAGTAGATGGATTCCATTTTATATGGATGTCAATGTTCTATTGTCCGCATGTACAAAAGTATTCTAGTAGATGTGAGAGAAGTGAGAGAAATCAAAACTATAGATATAATAGCAACAATTAAAATATCTGTGAGGAATGTATTCTAGTAGATGGATTCCATTTTAGATGGATGTCAATGTTCTATTGTCCGCATGTACAAAAAGTATTCTAGTAGATGGATTCCATTTTATATGGATGTCAATGTTCTATTGTCCGCATGTACAAAAACCTTGTGGAAGTGTAGCACGTGAAAGGTAAGTCAAAGTGAGAGAAGTGAGAGAAATCAAAATTATAGATGTCATAGCAACAATTAAAAGATATGTGAGGAACCTCCTGCAATAAACAATGAAAAATGCACAATACAATAGAAATAGTAGAGCACATAAGATATTTGATTGATCGTGGGCCACTTCGAGGGGGAAACCTCATTTGAGAAAGATCAATACAAATAACTCTTCGATGCCTTCATTGGCCTCAACACTTAGTTATATACTAAGTATAATCTAGACAACTATTACTCCCCATGAATGTGGGATAATACAACATACTAACTGGATGACTTAACAAATATTACTCCCCATGAATGTGGGATAATACAACATGATAACAGGATGACTTACAAAGCATATGCATCCAACAAAATATACAAACGAAATAAAGAGGAGGGTTGACATGGGTTCTTAACATCCCCTCCCTCTTCAAAAAGCTTTGTCCTCAAATCTTTAGATGTGGAAACTATTCTTGAATCTGAAGGAGTGGTTCCCATGTAGCATCCTCTGGTTTTATGGCATGCCACTGAATTAAGACCTATGTTATGGACCGAGAGCAAAGCTAACAAGTGCGCTTATTGAGGATGGCCTCCGAATCCAAAATGATTGATCGTTCATTATCCATTTATGGTAAAACATTTTGTGCTCTGATGTTGGTGCCAATCACTTTCTTACGACATACATGAAATATTGGGTGAATGGGAGAAGAAGGAGGAAGTTCCAACTTATAAGCGACAGACCCAATATTCTAAAGAACCTTATATGGCCCATAGAAATTTGGAGTGAGCTTCTAATTCCCTTTGAGTTTCAATGAGGATTGCTTGTAAGGATTAGATGAATAAAAACCATATCACCAACTTGAAAAGTGTGCTCAAAATGATGTTGATCGGCTCATTGTTTCATGCGATTTCTTTCCATGTGAATATTGTCCTGTAGAATGTGAAGAATTTAATCTTGATTTCGAAGAACCATGTCAACTTCCTGAATTGGTGAACTGTTGGGGGTGTATGGAAGGAGTGTTGGAGATGCATGGCCATAAACTGCTTCATATGGAGTCATTTTATATGTAGTATAGTAGGAAGTATTGTACCACCATTCAACGAGAGGGAGAAACTTTTCCCACTGATGTTGTTGTTCAAAGGTGAAGCAATGAAGGTAAGTTTCCAAAAAATTGTTGATGACTTTAGTATGACCATATATTTGTGGGTGATATCCTGAACTCATATTCAGTTTGATTCCAATGAGGCGAAATAGTTCTGTCCAAAAATGACTGGTGAAGGTTGCATCACAGTCTGAGACAATGGAAGAAGCAATTCCATGAAGATGGAATATCTGGTCCCTGAAAATTTGTGCGACTGAGGAGGTAGTATATGGATGGTTGAGAGCACAAAAATGACTATATTGGGAGAGCCTACCAACCACAACTAAGATCATGGTCTTCCCTCCATATTTAGGGAGCCCTTCAATGAAATCCATCGAAATATCTGTATAAATCCTTGTAGGGATGGGAAAAGGTTCAAGCAATCTGGGAAGGAGTGTAGTTCCATCTTTGTGGCGCTGACGGGTAGCACATTCAGAAACCATCTGCTGATTTTCTCATTTAATTCCCTTCCAAAATAATTTACGTCATGCCTACTCATATGTTTTGAGGAACCGAGAGTGCCCTACTCATGGAGAAGCATGGAGTTCATAGAAGACCTCATGTTTAAGATCTGTGCTCTGGGGAAGCACCACAAGACCCTTGTATCTCATAGAAGAACCATTCCAAGATTAATGCAGTACAACAGAAGGGTTACTGGCCAACCGTTGGATGATTTTAGATAATGAAGAGGCATTGGAATAGCCTTGCCAAACAAAGTGTAACCAATTTGGAATAGACATAGAAATAGCTTAAAGAGAAACATGGTCATCAAATGTGCGGGAAAGAGCATTTGCCACAAGATTATCTTTACCCTTCCTGTAAGTGATCTCATAGTGATAACCCATGAGTTTGCTAACCCATTTCTGTTGTGTTGGGGATTGGACCCATTGTTCCAAGAAATATTTCAGACTATGGTGATCAGTCTTGATGCAGAAATGATTCCCTAAGAGGTATGGCCGTCACTTCTGTACTACATGAAAAATAGCCATCATTTCCTTCTCATATGTAGAGGGGGATAAATTCTTACCAGAAAGGGATTTGTTGTTGAATGCAATGCCAGATGTTCATATTGAAGGAGGACAACACCAAGTCCATTGTCACAAGCATCACTCTCAATAATGAAAGGATTGGAAAAATCGGGCATAACTAGAACAGGTGTGGTACACATATCCTGTTTCATATTGTCAAATGCACACTCAACAACATGTGTCCATGTACAAGCATCCTTTTTCAGTAGAGCTGTTAATCGAGTTGCAATCTTCCCATAATCCTTGAAAAACTTGTGGTATAATCCAGTCACTCCCAAAAACCCACGAAGGCTCTTTAGGGTCTGAGGATGCAACTAGTTTTTCATTGCATATATTTTAGTAGGATCTACATGAACCCCTTATGCTGAAACACTATGCCCGATATACTCTACTTCCTTCTTCCCAAAAACACATTTAGACTGTTCGGCACGAAGATGATGATCACATAAAAGTTGCAATACAAGATCCAGATGTTGGACATCCTCATCCCGTGTTTTACTATAGATGAGGATATCATCAAAGAATACCAGAATGAAGTTTTGCAAGTAGGGACGAAATATTTTATTCATCAATGCCTATAATGTGGAAGGAGCATTCAGTGAGGCCAAACGGAATCACCAAAAATTCATAGTGGCCATCATGTGTATGGAAAGCTGTTTTAGGGATGTCATCCTCATGAACCCGAATTTGGTGATACCCGAACAAAGATGCAACTTGGAGAAACAATGAGCACCATGAAGCACATCTTGAAGCTCATCAACAACAGGAATAGGAAACTTATCCTTGATTGTGATGTGATTAAGTGCTATAAATTCAATGGAGAGGCACCATGACCTATCTTTTTTTAGGACAAGGAGAATGGGTGAAGAGAAGGAATTGGTTCTAGGGCGAATAATACCTTGCTTCAGTAAGTTCGAACAAGCATCTCAAACTTTATCTTGTGGTGAAACGGGTAGAGATAGGGCCGGATGTTGGGAGGGATACTTCTAGGAAGGAGCGGAATATGATGGTCCTCTGGTCTTGAAGGTGGCAATCCCACTTGATCAGCAAAAACACACGCATATCGATCCAAAATTTGTTGTAGATCCAAGGGAGTAGTTGAGACCGCTGAAGGTTGCATTTGAATGAAATGGAGTTGAGCAATGACACCACATGAATTCTTCTTAAGGAGCTTCTCCATGTGATCCAAACAGATGATGCTAAGAGACCCTGGTTGTAGGCCCTCCAATGCGTGTTTTTCCCATTGACTGAAAACTGCATCCACAGTTCAACAAAATCCCATAAAATAGGTCCAATTGTGTGTAACCATTGAGCTCCCAAAACCACATAGCATCTACCTAAGGGCGATTCAAACATGTTAGAGCGCAAGTTATAATCCCTAATAGAGATTTGTACATTACGACACTTCACTTTGGAAGGTAAGGTGCCCCCATTGGAAATCATGACTTCAAGTTGGAGCAAGGATGGAAAAACAATCATCCTATTTGGCGATCTTGGGGTCAATGAAGTTATGAGTGCTACCAGAATCAATGAGTATTGTAAGAGGGAGCTTGTCACATGCCCCAATTTGCAAAAACAATTTAATGTTATTTGAGGAACATTGTGTTATATTTTATGCTATGTTTGTAATTGATGACCAAGTGGGGTCAAGAATAATTAATATAATTCACAATATTTTATTTATAAATAAATAAATGATGAGACAACAGCTTAGGGAAGCTGTTAAAAGAGTGTTTACTGGTCACTTGATGGATGAGACTGGGTGGAGAGTACAATGACAAGTGGCAGCATCCTCAAACTAATTCCAATTGTTGCAGGTGGCAACTTCCCTATATTTGTGGTCATGATTCCCCAAGAAAGTGGAATTGGAGCAGGTGGCTCATTAAATGAAAACTGACCTATAATACCTAGGCATCTCTATAAAATTTCCCATTGAAGACAACTGAGGCTGCTCATTCTAAGAGGTGAACATTCAGGGTGAATGAATTTACTCAAGAGAAATTCGATGGAGGGGATTACTGAAGTGAGTTTGAGGGGTTAACTGCTGAGACTGAACTTATTGCATCTATTAGGTTGAAGTTCTGATTGCTGTGAGTAGATTTGAATTACTGAGGTAATTTGAGCAGTCAGGTGACAGAAGGTCTTAAGGTTATATTCTCCACCTAGTACTCTACCAGGAGGACTAGGAATAGGCTCGAGGGTCCTGAGGAAGCGTTGTCTGAGCGTTCTCCAGGAGTTGGTTGGGAGGAACAACCTCCTTAAGCTGTTGTCACCTTATCATTGACATGTTCTATTTGTCTTCATGTTATTATATTTACTTACTATCTTCAGTAAAAATTTTACTAGTTTTTAAATACAGGCATGTTAGTATTTAATTAGGGTTTATGAAGAAAGGAGTAACTGTGTAATGATAGACTTGGTAATTTGTAGATTATGTTAGAAATAGTAATAATTATACAAAATGAGAAACAGATAGAATTAGAATTCCATACTGTATTTTTCCATGCCTGGATCAAGCAGTACTCTAGTACAGCTGGGTGTTTAGGTAAATACGATGATTCTTTTTACTTTAAATGAAAAATGTAACTACTTTCTGCTCTAGTTTGCTTATGATTTCTTCTGTAAAGAAGTAGTAAATAATGTCTGCATTAAATGTATTTACTTCAGATAAGAACTAAAAGATAGATATGTAAAAACATTTAGTAATAATATTACTTATATAATTATTTTTCTTATAATAGTATTCTTTACAAAACACAAAAACTTACAGTTTAGTAAATAAATATAGGTATAGTCTACAGACTATTATCTAGGGTTTAGGCTAAGATTTTTTATTTAAAAACAATCTTATAAACATCTGATTCCAGACAATATGTGTCTTTGTTTTAAGACAGAAGGTTCTATGGTAAACTAAATAGAACCATCGAGGTCATTGAAAGATAAACATAACCTATTCTCAAATTTTGCATAATTTACCCTAAAAACTTCCTTTATAAAAATCAAACAACTGTAAAATTTATTAAAAGAAAATAATAAAACATAGCTCTGAATCTTTCCTTGTAAAAATTTATTCATTCCTGAACTATAGGGTACACTTAATAATTAACCCTTTTGAACCAAAAACAGAGTAAAATATTACTCTTAAATACAGTAAATTTTCCCATAAACTGTGCACTGGAAATCTTTATAAACACAGGATAATAATTAAAATATTACATAAACAAATTGTTAAAAACAAAATCAAATAAGAAGATATGGCTTACATCCTTTAGAACTAAAGGTCGAGGCTCAGGCTCGTTAACCAAACTGAATTGTGCAAAATATATAAATCAAACAGTAACCATTCTTTACTGACAGGTAAAACCCTTAATTCATTTACAAATCCTAACTGATTCATAATCTTTTCTCACCTTCTAGAATCTATTATAAAAACTAAAATAAACTAGACAGAGGTCAATAGCCTTAATGAGTTTAGAGCTAAGCTCTATCATTTTAAAATGAAAGAAATTACATTGTTAAGGCCATAAAGTAGAAAACACAAAATAAAAACCAATTTCCGTCACGTCTACTAGAGCCTTCTTCACCCCTGCACAAAGTACCCTCTAAGGGTTTCTAAACTTTTACAAATAACAAACAAGCTTTGAAACTTAAGCTAACAGATAACTGAGGCCATGTATTTTCAACTGTAATAACCAACTTCCAACAACCACAATGTTATGCAGGAAGAAACTCTCGTTAGAACTGGGGCTTACCATTTTGTATGCTCATGTAAAACTAAAGGGTAAGTTTGCTTTCACCTACAGAGTTGGAACAAGGAGAAATGACCTACAAGTTCCAAACCGTATCATTACAAATCTTTTTTTTTAAGAATTGTAAAACCCTTATAAGAAAACTAATCTAAAATCAACTTAAGGGTAAGTCCTTACCTGTATAGTTTCGAGTTGAAGATGAGGAGAGATGGCCACCCCAGGTCATGTTGGCACCATGCCGGAAGACAAGAAGACTTGGAGTCAACTCTACGAAGGAAACAAAAGGAAATCGACTCAACCAAATGAAGGCCAAAGCTATGAATGTTCAGTTGTAGGTTAAAAACAAGCACAACCCTCTAGCCATAAAGAAAATCCACTATCCACTTTTACTGTAACTACTTCCACCAGTAAAATACCAAAACCATTAACGACCTCTCTCAACAGTCACAATGTAGAAGATGGAGGTGAAATTCCAAATTTTGAAGGTGGTTACAGGTCTTCCATGGCTGTGAGCTCTCAGCTCGACCAGCAAGAAGGAGAAACTCTCAGTCTGCAATGCAAATGAATAGGGTTTCTAAGTCTTAAGTCAACCCTTGAGTGGATGTAATCTTTCCATGTGTCCTTCCAAATATTTCTTCAAGGGTGGGATGAGTTCTATAGTCAGTGCTACAAGAATAAGCTTTTTCCAATCAACCTTTAATCATTTAAATGATACTTTGTGTTATGATTACCAATGATATATTTTATGCCATGGAGATTAGCAAAGCATAGGTTTTAAACCATAATTTATGATATGAAGTACTATAGACTATTCCAAGTTTTAATTAATTTCCTTTTAATTCATTTGCTAAGACATTGTATAAAGATAATGCAAAGACCACTAATCAGTTTGCATAAAATCTTAGTCATAGCTAAAGGTGCATTCCAGTTGTAAATGGAAGATGCATATAAAAGTAAATAAGAGAACAACCTTAGTTAATGAAAGACCTAGGTTAAGGTAAAATGATATACACCTTTGGATGTTAAGTCGTAGGAGTTTAGAGTAACTCATATTCAACAAAAGTAGGTTAGGATGATGGTTTAGGAACTACTAAGTAGTTCTTGTTTAAAATTCATTTTATTGATGATCAAAACTAGAATCCAATGTATGCTCCAACTAGGAAAAATACGGAGTACCATAAATGCATCTTAGCTAAAATCCAGAACAAGTTTGCTTTATATAAAAGTATTTTGGTGCTTTTGAACTCAAAACAAACAGTAATTTGATTGTTTCATCGGCATAGTAACTAGGTAGCATTTTATAACTATGCTAATGCAGCTTATTATACTTTTATCTTGGGAGTTATAGTGACAGAAAAGAATTAACTTTACTTCTTTGAAGACAAGCAGCATAGTAAACTTTTTCTAAAAACTAGCATCTTAATCATGCTAGGAAAGTAGCTTCTCGACGTGAATTTAAATAACACCCTACTGGATCTTACGCTTACCTGCTAAACCTGTAAGGAACAAGCAGTCGAATTGAGTTAGCGGAACGCTAAGTAAGCCCTGATCTCATACAAGAATTCTTACCTACTTGACAAAATTTTATCATCAGTATACATAGCAACAACAAAATGCAAGTCCTTTTCTAACTCTGATAGATTTTAAGCTGTTAAGTCATTAATAGTATTAACAAAGGTTTTAAAGATTACATCCATTAGTTTACAGGTTCTATTAAATAAGCAATCCCATGTTCTTTTATAAACTATTTCATTTTCCACTAACCATTAGCAGTTACTTAGTTGTGACTTTAGACTTTTTATGTCACTTAAAAAATTGTAATTTTTTGCGAAATTTTGGGTTATTACATGTGGTATCAGAGCACAAGGTTCAAACACTAGGCCTGAATGTAGCTCAACTTTCTTATGTGGAACAGTAAATTTAAATAAATATGCTGATGTTGTTTTCTTTGAATGATACACATAGAGAATTTTGTTTCTGAGTTAATGACAGGTATAGATAGATTGGAAGAATATGCGAATGAGGAATCTCCTTACACTGAACAAGATAATATTCAAAAAGAACATATATAACCAATAATTCTTCCGAACTACTACAAATAGTTAAAGAATTAAAATCAGTGATGGAATCAGTTAAGAAAGAAAATGAGAGGATTCTGAGAGCTCAAGAGGAGCTAAATCAGATCTTAATAGAAAGATTTCATACTGAGGGAAATGGTAAAAGAACTGAGTCTGAAGATATAGGTTATCAGCATAAGTATAAAAATACTAAATAAGTTAAAAATTAAAGTAGCTCATCTTCCGAAGTATATGGTGATTTATATAAACAAAACTCTCATTATACTAGTGACAGTAGTGAAGATAACCACCATACTAGGAAAAGAAAATATAAACCTTATGAAGAAATCTCTGGGGAGTTAAAGAAGATCAAACCGCCAACATTTAATGGAGAAACTGAGAAGGGGGAAGAAGCAGAATCCTGGCTATCCGGGATGAAGAAATACTT
The DNA here is from genome assembly GCA_001517045.1 of Pseudotsuga menziesii. Classification (NCBI taxonomy): domain Eukaryota; kingdom Viridiplantae; phylum Streptophyta; class Pinopsida; order Pinales; family Pinaceae; genus Pseudotsuga; species Pseudotsuga menziesii. Next base: position 157,059 of record LPNX010732619.1, on the reverse strand, counting down.
TCAAATTTATAACTACTCTAATCAACTGAAGGCCAATATGTCTATTTATAATCTTACAGGAAAAGCTTATATATGGTGGCAGGACTTGAAAAGAGTAAAAGGTATAAGGGAGAAAAACATAAATTGGAGCACATTCAAGATATATTTCAAAAATAAATTTTTATCTGAAAAATACTATGAGGAAAGGGCTAAGGAATTCTACGAGTTAAAATTGGGTACAATGAATATGAAAGAACTGAATAGTAAATTTCTAAGTTTGTTCAGGTATGTGCCATATATTGTGGATGAGAAACGTAAGGTACAATAGTTTCTCAGTTGTTTACCTTATCATATAAAGGACAAGATTGAGTATGACAATTCGAAAACTCTAGAAGAAGCAATGAGAAAAGTGAATTTATGTTATGAACAGAATCGTAAAAAGGAGAGTATGGCCAATTGGAAGGCCAAAAGGAATAATAAATTTGAAGAAAATAAGAAAGAGTTTGTACCTAATCGAAATTCTAAGAATAATAACACCCGAAATTTTCCTAGTAAGAATTTCCAAGGGAATAAAATTAATTCACAGACCAATCAGAATAATCAAAGGAATTAAGAATTTGCTAACAACCACAATAACTATACAAAGAACTTTGAACAAAAAGAACCCATAAAGTGTTGGGAATGCAATGGTCCACATTATGCATCAATCTGCCCCAATCAGAAAAAGACTGTTAGCAACATACACACAATACAGGAGGAGATGACTATTGGTGATCTAGTGAGGACAATGCCCAAGATCAATGCAGCATTAGAGAACCGACAAGCAGACAATCAAACTTCCATGGTGGAAGTGGAAGATAAGATAAATAAAATACCTATATCTTTTTTAATTGATCCAGGAGCTAGTTTAAGCTATATTTCTCCTAATTTGGTAGAAAAGTGTAAGCTTCAAGTTGAAAAGTTTGCAAGTTTTTGGTTAGTTCAGTTAGATACTGGTGCAAAGAGAAAGGTAATTAGCTTTGTAAAGAATTGTGCAGTAATTATGGATCAGTTTGAAACTTTTGTTAAGCACAATGTACTACCTTTAGGTTCATATGATATATTAATTGGTATGGATTGGTTAGAGCAGCATAGGGTGGTCTTGAATTGCTTCAATAAAACCTTTACTTGCATAAATAACGATGGAAAGTTAATAAGTGTAAAGGGAATCCCTAGGAAAATAGCCGTAAGGCAGATCTCTGCTCTACAGCTTAAGAGAGCTGTTAGGAAAGGCTATAAGGCTTATGCAGTAACATTAATCGATGAAGAAAACATGAACAACATAGATAAATTAAAAGTGGAAGATATACCGATTCTAAAAGAATATTCAGATGTATTTTCGGAAGAAATTTTGGGACTGCCTCTGAAATGGGAATTAGATTTTACTATTGAGCTGGTACCTGGTGCAGTGCCTAGTTCAAAAGCCCCTTATCGGATGAATATACTAGAACTAAATGAACTTAAGTCACAGTTAAAAGAACTTATTGATAAGAATTACATTAGACCCAGTGTGTCTCCCTGGGGGGCACCTGTCATCTTTGTTAAGAAAAAGGACGGAACTCTACGACTATGCATAGATTATCGTCAATTAAATAAAATGACTATCAAGAACAGATACTTGTTAGCTCTCATAGATGATCTATTTGATCAACTACGTGGATCCACAATGTTTTCAAAGATTGATTTACGGTCTCGATATCACCAGGTTCAAATTAAAGATGAAGACATCTTTAAAACAACCTTTAGAACTCGATATGGACATTACGAGTTTGTCGTTATGCTTTTTGGGCTTACTAACACTCCAACTATTTTTATGTGTCTAAGGAATAATGTAATGCACAAATATATGGTGATGACATATTAATTTACTCAAAATATGAAGAAGAACATAAAGAACAATTAAAAATTGTCTTGCAAGAGTTACGAGAGCATCAACTTTTTACAAAATTTAGTAAATGTGACTTTTTTAAAGATAAAATCTAGTATTTAGGTCACGTGGTGACTAAAGAAGGAATTTCAGTTGACCCCGAAAAGATAAAGGCAATCAAAGATTGGCCAGTCCCAAGAGGCATAACTGACGTCCGATCATTCATGGGGATTACCGGTTATTACCGGAGGTTCATCGAAGTGTTTTCAATAATTACAAATCCTATAACCTCTTTGCAGAAAAAGGGGAAGAAATTTGATTGGAATCAGAAGTGCGAAGATAGTTTTAAAAAGTTTAAAACATTATTAACCACTGCACCAATTTTAAGAAATGATAACCCTAATAAAGATTTAATAGTATGTACGGACGCATGCAATGACGGTTTAGGTAGAATATTTACTCATGAAGGACATGTCATTGCTTATGAGTCTAGGAAATTGAAGATTCATAAAAAAAATTATGCAACCTATGACTTAGAATTAGTTGTTGTCATACATGCCTTAAATATGTGGCATCATCATTTAATTGGAAGGAAGTTTATCTTAATGACGAATAATAAAGGATTGAAATACCTGTTAGATCAACCTAACTTGAATGCTAGGCAAGCTAGGTGGCTAGCTTTTCTAAGTGAATACGATTTTGAAATTTAACACATCAAAGGAAAGGAGAATAAGGTTGTTGATGCATTAAGTAGAAATGCAAAGCTGAATTTTACAGCAGCTATCATCACTTATACAACAGATTTGGAAGAACAACTTGAAGCTGGAATAGAACAAGATGAAAATTACTGAAAATTACTAGCAACAGTAAAAGATAATTTAATAGAAAGTCTAAGTACAGGGTAAAACTTGAATGAAAAAGAATTATTACTGTATAAAGACAGATTATAAGTACCTAATGTACCTAATATTAAACTATTAATTTTAAATGAAATTCATAAAACTCCTTATTCATGGCATCCAAGTTATCAGAAAACTATAACCATGGTAAGAAAAGATTATTTCTGGCCAAACATGAAAAATGAACTGGCACAATATATTGCTAGATGCTTTGAATGTTAGCAAGTAAAAACTGAACATCAGCGTCCAGCTGGGCTACTTCAGCCATTGCCTATCCCTAGCTGTAAATGGGAGATAATTAGCCTTGATTTTGTTACTGGATTACATAAAAATCAGAACTTAAATGACTCAATAATGGTAGTGGTTGATAAATTGAGTAAAGTATCCCATTTTATACCTATAAAAAATACTTATAAAGCTGCAAATATTGCTAATATTTTCTTAAAACAAATTTTTCGGTTGCATGGAATACCGAAGGTGATAATTTCAAACCGAGACCCAAAATTTACAGGTAATTTTTGGAGATCTTTGTTTAAAGGATTAAATACTACGTTAAACTTTAGTACCTCTTTCCATCCTCAAACTGATGGATAGACTGAAAGAGTAAATCAGGTATTGGAGGATCTACTCAGAATGTAGATAAAGGAGCAGCTAGGTAAATGGGAAGATTATTTACACCTGATAGAATTTGCTTACAATAATCATTGTCAAGCTTCAGCTAGGTATAGTCCTTTCGAAATTCTGTATGGAAGAAAATACAATACTCCCATGTCTTGGATTAATCGAGTGGACAAGTTAGTATTAGGACCTGAATTATTGAAAGAAATGGAATCAATTGTAAAATAGGTACAAGGGAATTTGAAAATTGTGCAAGACCGACATAAAAGTCAAGCAAACCTTAAACGAACTCCAAAGGAGTTCCAAGTAGGAGAACATGTTTTCATTAAGGTGAGACCCAAAAAGAGGTCTCTGAGGTTGGGTAGCTGTGCCAAGCTAGCACCTCAATATTGTGGTCCTTTTGAAATACTATCCAACATCAAACTTGTAGCATATCAGTTAGCTCTACCACCGAATTTAAGAGTTCACAATGTTTTTCACATTTCTGTATTAAAAAAATATATACATGATACTACTCATGTTATTAATTGGAATGATGTGCAGGTGGAACTCAAAGGAGATTTTCTGGTGGAATTGGATTGTATTCTCGAGCAGAGGGAGATCTTGCTTTGGAACCGCACCATTGGTCAGGTGAAGGTGCAATGGAAGCACCTTAGTCCAGAGGAAGCCACCTAGGAATTGGAAAGTCATATGCATGATGTAGATCCAATTCTATTTGAGGGAAAATCTGAGGACGAGGAATAAATAACATCGAGGACGATGTTATAATTTAAGGGGGTGTGTATGTCACATGCCCCAATTTGCAAAAACAATTTAATGTTATTTGAGGAACATTGTGTTATATTTTATGCTAAGTTTGTAATTGATGACCAAGTGGGGTCAAGAATAATTAATGTAATTCACAATATTTTATTTATAAATGATGAGACAACAGCTTAGGGAAGCTGTTAAAAGAGTGTTTACTGGTCACTTGCTGGAGGAGACTGGGTGGAGAGTACATTGACAAGTGGAAGCATCCTCAAACTACTTCCAACTATTGCAGGTGGCAACTTCCCTATATTTGTGGTCATGATTCCCCAAGAAAGTGGAATTGGAGTAGGTGGCTCATTAAATGAAAACTAACCCAGAAGACCTAGGCATCTCTATAAAATTTTCCATTGAAGACAACTGAGGCTGCTCATTCTAAGAGGTGATCATTCAAGGTGAATGAATTTAGTCAAGAGAAATTCAATGGAGGGGATTATTGAAGTGATTTTGAGGGGTTAACTACTGAGACTAAACTTATTGTAGCTATTAGGCTGAAGTTCTGATTATTGTGAGCAGATTTGAATTACTGAGGTAATTGGACTAGTCAGGTGACGCAAGGTCTTAAGGTTATATTCTCCACTCAGTACTCTACCAGGAGGACCAGGAACATGCTTGTGGGTCCTGAGGAAGCGCTTTCTGAGTGTTGTCCAGGATTTGGTTGGGAGGAACAACCTCCTTAAGCTGTTGTCACCTTATCATTGATAGGTTCTATTTGTCTTCATGTGATTATATTTACTTACCATCTTTAGTAAAATGTTTATTAGTTTTTAAATACATGCATGTTAGTATTTAATTAAGGTTTATGAAGAAAGAAGTAACTGTGTAATGATAGACTTGGTAATTTGTAGATTATGTTAGAAATAGTAATAAATATACAAAATGAGAAACAAATAGAATTAGAATTCCATACTATATTTTTCCATGCCTGGCTCAGGCAGTAATCTAGTACAGCTGGGTGTTTAGGTAAATATGATGATTCTTTTTACTTTAAATGAAAAATGTAACTACATTATGCTCTAGTTTGCTTATGATTTCTTCTGTAAAGAAGTAGTAAATAATGTCTGCATTAAATGTATTTACTTCAAATAAGAACTAAAAGATAGGTATGTAAAAACATTTAGTAGTCATATTACTTATAGAATTATTTTTCTTATACTAGTATTCTTTACAAAACACACAAACTTATAGTTTAGTAAATAAGTATAGGTATAGTAAACAAACTATTATCTAGGGTTTAGGTTAAGATTTTTTATTTAAAAACAATTATATAAACATCTGATTCCAGACAATATGTGTCTCTGTTTTAAGACAAAAGGTTCTACTATAACCTAAATAGAATCACCGAGGTCATTGAAAGCTAAACATGACCTATTCTCAAATTTTGCAGAATTTACCCTAAAAACTTCCTTTATAAAAATCAAACAGCTGTAAAATTTATTAAATGAAAATAATAAAACAGAGCTCTGAATATTTCATTGTAAAAATTTATTCATTCCTGAACTATAGGGTACACATAATAATTAACCCTTTTGAACCAAAAACAGAGTAAAATAGTACTCTTAAATACAGTAAATTTTTCCATAAACTGTGCACTGGAAATATTTATAAATATAGGATAATAATTAAAATATTACATAAACAAATTGTTAAAAACAAAATAAAATAAGAAGATATGGCTTACAGCCTTTAGAACTAAAGGTTGAGGCTCAGGCTCGTTAACCAAACTGAACTGTACAAAATATATAAATCAAACAGTAACCATTCTTTACTGACATGTAAAACCCTTAATTCATTTACAAATCCTGACTGATTCATAGTCTTTTCTCACCTTCTAGAATCTATTATAAAAACTAAAATAAACTAGACAAAGGTCGACAACCTCAATGAGTTTAGAGCTGAACTCTATCGTTTTAAAATGAAATAAATTACATTGTTCATGCCCTACGGCAAAAAACACAAAATAAAAACCAATTTCCATCCCAGCTACCAGATCCTTCTTCACCCCTGCACAAAGTACCCTCTAAGGGTTTCTAAACTCTTACAAATAACAAAAAAGCTTTGAAACTTAAGCTAACAGATAACCGAGGCCGTGTCTTTTCAACTGCAAGAACCAACTTCCAACAACCACAATGATATGCAAAAAGAAACCATCATTGGAACAGGAGCTTACCAATTTGTATGCTCATGTAAAACTGAAGGGTAAGCTTGCTTTCACCTACAGAGCTAGAACTGGGAGCAAGGGCCTGCAAGTTCCAAACCGTATCGTTACAAATATTTTTTTTTAAGAATTGTAAATCCCTTATAAGAAAACTAATCTAAAATCGACTTAAGGGTAAGTCCTTATCTGTATAGTTTCGAGTTGAAGCTGAGGAGAGATGGCCACCCCAGGTCGTGTTGGCACCATGCCGGAAGACAAGAAGACTTGGTGTCACCTCTATGAAGGAAACACAAGGAAATTGACTCAACTAGATGAAGGCCAAAGCTATGAATGTTTAGTTGCAGGTTAAAGACACGCACAACTCTCGAGCCATAAAGAAAAGCCACTATCCACCCTTACTGTAACTAATTCCACCAGTAAAAGACCAAAACCATTAACGACCTCTCTCAACAGTCACAACGTAGAATATGGAGGTGAAATGCAAAATTTTGAAGGTGGTTACAGGTCTTCCATGGCCGCGAGCTCTCAGCTCGACTAGCAAGAAGGAGAAACCCTTGGTCTGCAATGCAAATGAGGGTTTTGAAGTTTTAAGTCAACCCTTGAGTGGATTTAATCTTTCCACGTGTCCTTCCAAATATTTCTTCAAGCGTGGGTTGAGTTCCATAGTCAGTGCTGCAACAATAAGATTTTTCCAACCAACCTTTAATCATTTAAACCATACTTTGTGTTATGATTGCCAATGATATATTTTATGCCATGGAGATTAGCAAAGCATAGGTTTTAAACCATAATTTATGATACGAAGTACTATATACTTTCCAAGTTTTAATTAATTTCCTTTTAATTCATTTGCTAAGACATTGTATAAAGATAATGCAAAGACCACTAATAAGTTTGCATAAAATCTTAGTCATAGCTAAAGGTGCATTCCAATTGTAAATGGAAGATGCATATAAAAGTAAATAAGAGAACATCCTTAGTTAATGAAAGACCTAGGTTAAAGTAAAATGATATACACCTTTGGATGTTAAGTCATAGGATTTTAGAGTAACTCGTAATCAACAAAAGTAGGTTAGGATGATGGTTTAAGAACTACTAAGTAGTTCTTGTTTAAAATTCATTTTATTGATGATCAAAACTATAATCCAATGTATGCTCCAACTAAGCAAAAGACGGAGCACCATAATGCATTTTAGCTAAAATCCAGAACAAGTTTGCTTTCTATAAAAGTATTTTGGTGCTTTTGAACTCAAAACAAACAGTAATTTGATTGTTTCATCGGCATAGTAACTAGGAAGCATTTTATAACTATGCTGACACAGCTTATTATACTTTTATCTTGGGATTTATAACGACAAAAAAGAATTAACTTTACCTCCTTGAAGACAATCATCATAGTAAACTTTTTCTAAAAACTAGCATCTTAATCATTCTAGGAAAGTAGCTTCTCGACGTGAATTTAAATAACACCCTATTGGATCTTACGCTTACCTGCTAAACCTATAAGGAACCAGCAGTCCAATTAAGTTAGCGGAACACTAAGTAATCCCCGATCTCATACAAATATTCTTACCTACTTGACAAAAGTTAATCATCAGTATATCTAGCAGCAGCAAAATGCAAGTCCTTTTCCAACTCTGATAGATTTTAAGATGTCAAGTCATTAATAGTATTAACATAGGTTTTTAAAATTACATCCATTAGTTTACAAGTTCTTTTAAAGAAGCAATCCCATGTTCTTTTATAAACTGTTTCATTTTCCACTAACCATTAGCAGTTACTTAGCTGTGACTTTAGACCTTTTATGTCACTTAAATTTTTTTAAATTTTTACGAAATTTTGGGTTATTATAGATCTTTTTTAAGAAACCCCTGACCCGCATGATTTGTGTGGTGGTGACTCCGGCTAATGCATGGAGAGATATCTTTGGCTGGTTGTCCTAAGCAGGAGGCTCAATAGGAAGCAGTTGAATGTTTCCCTCATCATCTACTGGATCCCGAGTATTATAAAAAGTTTCAAGGGAAGGCGGAGAATCCACATCGAGGAGATAGATATTTTTCTCAACACATCGATGTCCTTGGGTAAATTTATCATCACAATTATAAAAAACCCCTTTTTCCCTACGTTCTCGCATCTCAGCTTCAGAGAAATGCTTGATAGGAGTGGTTCAAGGAGCTGGAGAAATTTGAGGTCTTTGGGGAACCATATTTTTGAATGGAACAAAAGTGGATTTGGAGTGTTGTTGAGCCCTGGTATTGTCCTCCACTAAATTATCCAACCCTAGGGATTCCATCATTGTGTTAGGGATGAACATTTTAATCTCAAATCAGATTGCATCCTTCAGACAACTGATAAAACAAATCATGCAGAATGCATCATGAAATCCTTCGGTGTGATTGGCTAGTTTCTCAAATTCTGTCGGATACTCCCTCATAGTGCCAATTTGGAAAAGTCTGGTGAGTGCTCCTGTGAAGTCATCAAAAGTACTAGGTCCAAATCATTGCAAAAGCAGTTGGAAACAATTTTTCTAGTTTGGCTCTACATGAGTTGTGATGTACCAATGGAATCATTGCATGGCTTCATGTTACAAATGAAAGGATGCAAGTGGGACTTTATTGACATCAAAAGTGTTATGCATATTGAAATATTGTTCTGCCCTATAAATCCATCTAGTCAGATCATCACCATTGAAGCAAGTAAAATTAATCTTTGACCCACAAAATTTACTAGAGGAAGAGAACCCAGTGTCTGCAGAAGACTCAGGCTGTCGTCAGTTTCTCATGGGTGAATGTTGAAGATGGAGGCCGAGAAATTTTTGATCCAAATCTTCGAGCTTGGTCTTGATGGCGGCAAATTCTTCTTCCATTTGTTTATTTTCTCCTGCATGGGTGACAACCATAAGCATATTTTTTATTTTTTTTTAGGGAAATGGGTAGAAAACAAAAATGGAAACGGTTTTAGAAAGGGAAAATTTTGAGTTGGGAAAAACTAGCGTAGGTAATTGGGGTTTGACTTGGTTTTGGACACTTTCTAAGGGACAAAGAAGTAGAAAATGCGAATTTCAAAAGTAGGATGAAACAATGAGAAAATTTGTCAGAGAGGGACAAGGAAATAGAAATGAGAAATGAACACAGTGGAAAAATTTGAAGGTGATTGGGTGAGAATAAGAAAAGTTATGGAAAACCCTAAAAATAGATAAATGTGGAATTCCAGGCTTCGAGAAGTGGAATTCAGGATAGAGTCCTCAAGGAAGGAAATATGCAGAATGGGATTACGGGGGTTACAGTGAATTTTAAAGGTAAATAGAGCTAAATCAAAGAAGATATGGCCAGAAATCAGTTTTTTTCTTGTTTGGTGGAAATGATCTGTGGCGGTTCTGGAAATATGTGTTTTATCAACTGGAAATGGAAGAAATGATTTGTGGCGGTTCTAGAAATCTCTGCTTTATCAACTGGAAATGGATATGGACCCTGATCTGTATGTTCAGAGTCCTAAATGTTCAATGGATTCACTCAGCCACCAATGTTGTATAACGGCTTGCATAATGGGGTAGTGCCCCTTACTCCATGACTCAAGTAAAACTAATAACCGCTTTGCCACAAACAAAAGCTCTTGGTTTACCTCACAGGTGGAACTAGTCAATTAAGTAGGGTTCGTTGCCCTTTTTGCTTGGTAGGTCCACTCAATGGCCAACTGCTTCGGGGTTCCTGTGGTACCCCTCATAATGTGTTTTAGGGCTATTCCCAAGTACTTCCCATAGTTAAGAAGATAGGGTTTATTCTCTTATACGAATGAATAATACTGATGCAACGAATAAGAACTACCGCAATAATAACAGCGCCAAGAAGCACTACAGAAGAAAAAAAATTGGCAGAAATTCCACCCATCGAGTCCAAGAAAGTGCTCTAATACCATATGTGAGGAACCTCCTGCAATAAACAATGAAAATGCACGATATAACAGAAATAGTAGAGCACATAATATATTTTATTAATCGAAGGCCACTTCGAGGGGGAAACCTCCTTTGAGAAAGCTTAATACAAATAACCGTTTGGATGCCTTCATTGGCCTCAACACTTACTTATATACTAAGTCTGATCTAGACAACTATTACTCCCCGTGAATGTGGGATAATACAACATACTAACTTGAAAAATTAACAACTATTACTCCCCATGAATGTGGGATAATACAACATACTAATGGGACGACCTACAATGCTTATGCGTCCAACAAAATATAATAAAAAAATGAAGAGGAGGGTTGACATGGGTTCTTAACAAGAACAAAAAAATGGAGATGGTAATGTGTACTTTACATGTAAATGGGATTCATGAGTGCCTAGTTGTTTTTGAGGGGGTTGGATCTGAAACAATTCCCCAATTGAAGTTCAAAGGGGGGATTGTTAGGGTTAACCTTGACTCGAGAATGAGCAAGGACGTATGTGGTATTGTAAATGTCCTGGAAGGCAAGCTTAACTAACTCACTTGGCCAGGATGGTCGGTTTTGGCCATGAATGAAGATATTCATTGATTGGTTTTTCCTCGTATAAGCTTTTCCAGGGTAAATATTGTTGTTGCTATTATGGTTGCTTTCAATTGCGTATTTATTTTCTCTTGCATATTTTATATTTCTAACATTTAATGTATATTTGTATAATGCATTTTACAATCTAACCGGTTTAAATTTGCACCCAACATGTGATAGATGTGACATATCTCATCTAGGTGACATTAATCATCCACTTTAAGTTGTAGAAAGCGCTCATCAAAGCATTAAAAGGATAAAAAATATAAAAATGATTTGTGATTT
>LPNX010732619.1:124337-145721 GCA_001517045.1 Pseudotsuga menziesii | reverse complement strand
ATATATATATATATTAAAAACAATATATAAAAAAAAAATAGAAACTACGTTTATGTTTTTCAATTTTAAGTATACTAATGGTATTAGAGTAATCAAGACAAAAACTTACAAATGGCATAATTAAAAAAAAAAAACACTCCATAGGTTATGATTAAGTATTTAGTTATTTTTTTATTATTAACATAAAAGCATGTTAAAAGGGATCTATGTCAAAACCCCAAATTTTCACAAAAAATTAAGATTTTTAGATAACATAAAATGCTAAATCTGCGGTTTACTAACAGCCAGTGGTTAGCAAAAAAAGAAATAGTCTAACAATTAGTTTTACATATTTTCAAATTACGTTAACTAAAGCAGTTTCCTTTTCGTAACATAAATAAGGTTTACTTGCGTATTGTTTTATTTCAGTTTACTAATGAGTCTTCTTTATGGCAAGTAGGTGGAATCTAACTTTGAATCCTGGGCTTACTTAGCATTTATGCTAACGCAGAAAGATTACTGGTTTTTACAGGTTTACAGGTATGATCGAACAAGTAAATGTTTTAAATTCATAAAGTATCAAGAAGTGTTTCTATTTGCAATTAAAATGCTTAATAGATGAGCTGATAAATTCCAAGCAACTTCAATGAGGTAAAGTAGTTAGTTTTATTCAGTTATTCTTTGTAAGCAAAGTTCAAATAAAAGAGTTCCTATCTTTATCGAACTTAGCGACAGTAAAGATACTTACTGTGACTTTAACTTGTAATCTTTGTTACATAGTAACTTCTACTTTGATATGCATATCTTGCAATGTTATACTTATGGTACTATTAATTTTTGTACATGGAAGAGCTTCTATTAATACTGATGGTAAGATTCTCATTAGAATATAGAATTTGATTTCCTTTTTAACCTACTAGTATAGTAAGTATCAACCTATTACTTATATGTACAAATTAGTTGCTCATTAACAGGTTTTTAGCTTCCTCGTCAAAGTCGTACTGCATGTACTTTTGTATCATATACATTATTGTATTATTTACTTGAGTACCAAGCTGATCGATACTTAGCTTCTGTAGGGAAGCTTACAGCCTGTAGAACTTCTTGTTATTATAAGTGTAATTAGTGTAAAAGCAACTGCATCGTTTCACATGGAAAACTATTTGTCTTCACTTCTTAAACCTAAGTCAATCAATGTTGTTCTCATTGATTATGAACTTGAGTAAGGTTATTCCATTGTAATTCTTATTATTACTATAACGCCTTTCTTACATTTAAGTTAATGTCTACATTAACTATTATGGTAGATCAAAATTTACCTTATAAGAAGTGTAGGTTATCTTGCATACTTACAAAACTAACTAGTCTAATATACACAATAAGATAAACTTCCAGCATTGACAAGTTGTGAAGCACTTAGTGTCTATGAAAGTTTTTAACCAACATCGAACTTGGTAAAAAAAATTATGTTGATAATCCTAATGCTAAGCCATTCAACTCTATTCAATTTCATAAATCGAAACTACCCCAAGTTGAATGGTTTAAGAGTGTAAAGTTTGTTTTATAACCATGCATATCCGAACATTGTTTTTACAAGAAAAAACAACTATACTAGTTCGAAGGGTTCTAAGCAAGTCTAAGCCAAAGTTGAACTATGTAAAATCATTCATGAATATAATCTTTTTCTATGCTAGTCAACTATATTATATAATTTGTTACCATTCGAATCATTAGTTTAAGAGTTATAAACATGCATATCCATAATGCATAAAAGCATATAATTCTATTTATAGATCAAAAGGTTCTAAGCAAAGATTTTTGGGGTTATAAAATGATTACGTGATCACCAAGCTTTCGTTAGGTAAACATCTTGAAAATCATTGTTTTACCCAACACCAAAATCAACGCTAACAACATTATCATATACATGCATTATGATAACGTTGGAATAAATATATGAGCATATCTCATAGTTCATGCATTGTTTGTTAAAAAAATCATTGCATAAATAATTAGAATTATTTGATCACAAGTGGACTATTGAAATCGACCCAATGCATGGTTTGTATTGTTGAGGGCACGTGGTTATCTCTTGGCCATGTATTGGAGATATATAACCGTGTTGAGGCCTGGAAATTCACAGGCGGCGACAGTAAGGGATTCTCCCCAATCAACGTTCCCAACTAGCCCGTTGACTGTTTGGTATAGGGAATCCGTCCGGTTTACGGTCCGGCCACCGTAGGTCAAGTAACAAAACAAAGGCTTCACCGGTTTCGGCCCGGTCCACCGAGTTTTTTTTTGTGTTTTGACTTAAGATATGAAATGCAAGTGCCTAACTAAATGCAGGGTGATAAAGATGCCAGGAGCAGTCACAATGTGATGCGCAGGTTCTTACCTCTCGTCTTATGGCTCATAGATATCCCAATCGCATACAACAAAAGCAAGCTGACTATATAAACTATCCCTAGGGAGCAGAATTAGCATTTAATGGTGAGTAATACATTTTGTACGTGCATAATGAAGAATTACAGATAGCCGATACTTCATTCAAGATACATGAACAGTTACGGATATTCAAATAACCAGATAGCCGATCATTTTATAAGCGACATTTATTACTCACAGTGAAAAATATCCCAGAAACTACTGAAGAACACTTAACAAGAACATAGGTTCAGAACATTAAATCTTCTTACAGTAAATGAAACACAGCTGAAAACGAAATAGTTCCTCTTCAACATTTTTCATTGAGTTGCATTGATACATTCCACTTTTCACTCTCTCCAACAGGCAAATTTGCAGTTTTCTTTGCAAAACGAAGTAATTCCTCTTACAAGCAAAACATTTACAAAATTTCCAGGGGAAAAAGCCCTTTCTCAGTCCTACTTTCAAATATTTAAACTACAACTGCGGCCCCTTGGGCTGCCTCCCTCTTTCAGCTTCCCCAACTCTTCAAATTCCTCTACCTAGTAAGTAAGTGACAGATCTTTCCATTCCATCTCTTCGTTTCCACGCATGTTGTCCTTTCTTTCGCTTGTTCCCCATGTCCTTGGTTCAATCCACGCCAAAACGCTCAGCCATACCTTCGCGCCATCATAGTCCCACCAATCCCTTGGGTCCCTCTGTGCAAAAACAAAAAAGCATCATTTATGTATTTACGTTACAAAACAAAATAGCAAGATCTATTCTTGAAACAATCATCCCGCGAGGAAAATACCAGGTGCTGACACCACTATCTTGACTATGGCGGGAAAATTACTAGCGGTTCAACAAAACTTACGTTGGAAGGGTGGATCACTCTGTGAGCGGGAAACACCATTAATCGGACGTCGGAAGGGTAGGACATCGGAGGCTAAACGGATCTCCCCAGCCGCAACGGCGGATGAGACCAGGATTGAAGACATAAGCTAACCGCGGGTGGGAAAGGACCAAATCGGACGTCGGCAGATACTCGCATCGGAAGCTCACTAACTGTCCCCAGCCGCAACGGCGGGAGGGTATAAGCTATGGTCCAGCGATTTAAGATCAAAACGAATCGGATGTCGGAGGGATCTAGAATTCGGACGAATAAACGATCTTGGAGCCGCAATGGCGAAGGGGCTGGGACTTTGCAACTTCCGATTTAACAACAAAAAGAGGCCCGATCATAGAAAAAATAAATGATTAAAACAACGTTAAGGGTCAGCTGTAGCCAAATTCATTTTTTTCTTAGCGAAGGCTGCCCTGAAGAACAAGATTTTACTTTTCTTCGGCTGGTAAACCAGACATCCACGACTCAAACCGAAATTGAACATGGCATACACAAATCTGCGGGCATCCAACTTAAAAGTAAAATAAAAAGAAGACACGCTCAAGAGGCCCAAGAGTTCAACGGTCAAATTGTGCGAAAAAAAGAGGAGGGGCCCAGAAATTAAAACATTAATTTGGGGGAGAACAGTTGCGGCAGCAACAACTGGCGATTACCTGGTGAACCTAGATCTCTGGGTGATTTTTTTCTTTTCTTTTTCTTTGAGTAGCAGAATGTTCCGCAACAAATGCATCCATTGAATTCTTCCAGCTATCCGAATTTCTCAAATAACCGAAGTGTGTACCTTAATCATTTATACTAGTCCAACTGGGAAAGTGGAAACCGAGACCTTCAAGTCCAGATAACTCTGTTGAGGCTAGAGTATGAGTTTCGTTATTACGTCTGTTTTCAGGTAGCTACCAGCGTAAACACCACAGGATGATAGAAGACAGTGAACAGCAATATTTGTTTGTTCCCCGTTCCCATGCCATTTTAACACTTTAGTGCTTTTGGAATTTTGTCCCTTTCATTTGAGTCCTTCTGTACGCCTTTCTTACTGAACTTTAATTCAGGATCCTCTATCCCATAGTGTCCTTTTGTGTGAGTGGTGTGCTTCAAGTTTCAGCTCACGGACGGAGAGGATCTTTTGGCAGTTTAGTGCTTATGATTTAGCACCCGCTTTGATATATGATGCTTTTATAGAAGTCTTTTGACTCTTTATTTTCCTTTTGGCATTCGTTTCTTGGCATGGGATCATTTAAATTTAATACACTGTTCACCTTGCTTCTTTCCATGGGTCCTTTGCTGTGGCTCCTTAGAACATTTTAGATGTGACGTGGATGGAGCCCCAACACAGTACTCCAGACCCCTCGAATCTGGTTTATTTCATAGGGGTTAAGCATGACTTCAATGTACACAGAGATTTCGAGAAAACTGCTAGACTGAAAGAAACTCAAACAGCAACACACAGTCTGGCTACTCAAACATGTCTACCATTCCCAGAAATTTTGGTGTTTCTCAAATAACCACGAGTTAACTCCCTTTATTGAAACCAATAGACTTAAATTCAAACAAAATGAAAAAATGACTCAAAAACAACCAAACATCTTATTTATATACAAGACAGAAAACCCAAAGACATCTTCAAGAAAAGTAAGGCTTGAGAACCAAACCATTAACTGGCAAGTTCTCCTCCCATCCCTGTAAATCTTGTAGCTTATAAGTAGCAGGGCCAAGATTTGCTGTGATTTGAAACGGGCCTACCCACAACTACTGGAACTTAGTATGCTTCCCTTTCTCATCATGGGGATGATCCCACTTGAGAACTAGGTCTCCCACCTCCAGGTCCTTTTTCCCGGCTTTATGTTTGTCAAACCACTTTTTTACTACCTCCTGCTGTTGTTGAAAGCGTTCTCTAGCCTTGGATCTGGCTTCTTCTGCTTTCAAGAGATTGTATATTCTTATTTGCAGAACCTCATCATCCGACCCCCTAGACTCTTGAGCTAGTATGGAAGATGGTAGCAGGATATTGGGAGGCAGGATGGCTTCCTTACCGTACACAAGGGTATAGGGTGACACTCCTATTGCAGACTTGGAGGTGACTCTATCAGCCCACAGGGCGTTGGGTAAGGCTGAGTGCCAACTTCACTGGTTTTCTATGACATTCTTCTTCAGGATTCTAATGAGGTTTTTATTGGAAGATTCAGCCAAGCCATTCCCTTGCGGATAGTAGTTAGCAGAATAATGTTAATTTATCCCTTTATCATGAGAGAATGTAGTCAATTTAATTGATGAAAAGTATTTAGCATTATCAAAAACTAACGAAATTGGAACTCCAAACCTGGTCATGATGTGATCTTGTAGGAAGTTGATGACTTCGTCTTCGTTTATCTTGCGCAGTGGGATAGCTTCGACCCAGCGGGTGAAATAATCAGTAGCAGTAAGAATGTACTTGTGCAGTAGGGAAGAATTCGGTTTTATTTCTCCAATAATGTCCAGCCCCCATTGTTCAAATCGTTCCATGACCATCACAGGATTTAGAGATGCTGCTGCTTTAGGCTGTCTCCCACCACACCTTTGACAAATATCACATGTCCTAACATGTGCATGTGCATCTTTAAAGAGTGTCGGCCAATAGTAACCAGCTCTAAGGATTTTTTGGGTTGTAGTGTCCCCTGAATAATGTCCCCCAGCCTGACCATCGTGTAATTCAGACATTACTCTCTCAGCATCTCAGGAGGACTCCATTGTAGTTCTTTCTGAATAATACGCCTTCTATGATTTGGTAGGAAGCTGATTTCAAATGCAGAGCTCTCCTTTGTTTTGAACTCCAATGTTCTGGCAACAGCCCTGACTGCAAGTAGTGCACAAGGTCTCTATACCAGGAATCAGGAGCTCTGAACAAAGGACATACATCCATTACATGCAATTTGGCTTCATCTTCCCATGCTTGTTCTTCGTTGTTTCTGCTTCCAGTCATCAATTTGCACAATCCTTGAACTTTCACTATAGAGGCTGGCTTGAATTCAAGGTTGTATTCTTGAAGCGCTGTTACCCAGTTGCCCCTTCTTTCTCCTAACTCTTTCTGAATGAGAAGGGATCTTACAGCTGGGTAAGGGACTATTACCTTGGTTCGATTTTTTAATATGTAAGGCCTGAATTGCTTTACTGCCTTAAATACTGCGTAAGCTTGCTTATCAATGGCTGGGTAGTTTAATTCAGCCTTTTGAAGCCCAGTGCTCATGAAAGAGATTGGGAATTCATCACCCCCGTCCTCCTTTTGTGTAAGCACGGCTGCCAATGAATCATCGGATGCAAATGTGTACATAATAAAGTCTTTACCAAAGTCTGGACTTTTCAGGGAGGGAGCATGTGCAACATCAGTCTTGATTTTGCTGAAAGCATTCTTTTCAATTTCAGTCCACTTAAATTGTGTATTTTGCTTGACCATCTGCTGCAGTGGTTTAACAGTCTGGGCAAAATCAGGTACAAATCTTCTTACAAAGTTTATGGTTCCCATGAAGGATTGCATTCCCCTTTTATTGTGGGGCATAGGGATTTGTTCAATGGCCTTAATTATTTCTGGGTCTATAGATATACCTTTCTTTGAAACTATATGCCCCAATAGCTTGCCTTCCGTGACAGCGAACACACACTTCTTAGGATTGAGGGAGATGCCATACTTTCGGCAGCGTTCGAAAATTTGCTTTAGGTGGAAAGCGTGTTCCCCTCTCTTCTTTGAGAATATTGTGATGTCATCAAGGTATACCACAACACTTCGTCCAATCAACCCATGGAAAGCTATGTCCATAGCCCTCTGAAATGTTGCTCCAGCGTTAATCAGTCCAAAGGGCATCCTTCTATAGGCAAAAGTTCCCCATTTAGTTCTGAACGTTGTCTTTAATCTATCTTCCTCAGCTACTAACACTTGGTTGTAACCAGAGAAACCATCTAACAATGATAACAATTCAGAACTGGAAACCATCTGTAACCATTGCTCCATGGGAGGCACTGGATAGTTGTCTTTGTTTGAGGCACGGTTTAAGTTTCTGAAGTCCACACACAGTCTGATTTCTCCTTACTTTTTTCTAACCGGTACCAGATTGGACACCCATTTGGAGTGCCTGACTTTAAAAATAATTCTAGCATCTAACAATTTCTTTACTTCGCTCTGGATTAGTGGCTCCAACTTCGGGTGCATCTTCCTTAACGGCTGCTGATATGGCTTGATGCCCTCTTTAATAGGGACGATGTGCTTGATGATGCTAGTGTCGTAGGTTTTCAAATATTGGTACGTCCAGGCAAAGACATCTTTGTACTGTTTAAACAAACTGATGAACCTATCCCTCTCGGCTGGTGAACAACATTTGCCAAGGTTCACAAACTTAGGATCCGTTTCAGTCCCTAAGTTTACCAATTCAAACTGTAGGGTTGAGTTGTGCGTCTTTACGTTGGCGGGTCTTCTGAATTTTTCATTTAAGTCAAACATCTTCTCTAACGTTCTGACCCCTTTAGGGACGAAATTGTCAAATTTCATCTCTGCTTGGTGTTCTTCATCATCGATAATCGCTCCTTTGAATACCTCATCGTTTGTTAAACATTCTATGATTTGCTGGTCATCATCGAACACCCGCAAATTGGTGATCATATCCGGTACTGAAGGCCTGAAAAGCAATTCAACAGTACATCGATTATTTGAGGGTACAAGCCTAGCGGCCGCAGTGGCCAATAAGTCAGCTGCTGCGTTTTTAATTCTAGGAATTGAAATAATGTTGAATGCCTGAAAACATTTAAGCAAATCCCATACCTCGTTTTGGTAAGCTTTCAAGTGAGGGGAAACACAATGTATTTTATTTCTTATTTGCTTTACAACTATTTCTGAGTCCCCAAAAACTTTTAAATTACTAACCTTTAGCTCAATCGCTTTCTTGAGTCCCTGCAGCAGTGCTTCATACTCGGCCGTATTATTAGTACACTCAAACTCTAATCTACATGACAGGAAATGCTTTTTTTTTGTGGATCAATAAGGACGCAGCCGGCCCCTGACCCTTCTAATGTCTTCGAGCCATCAAAAAACAAAGTCCACAAAACATTATCTATTGGAAATGAATCTACTCCTACTGCTAAATCTACTATTTTACAGTCAATTTCATCAGCCTGAGAAAATCGAAGGAGATCAGGCTGAGTGTCAGATGTGTCGTTGGCCTCTTCCACTTGATAATTCCCTGGTTCCCGTTTGAGAAAATAGTTTCCCAACACAGAGTCAACTGGTACATTCTTCTCATTTAGTTGAGTAACATTGTACTTCATGTGCGGTTCTCTTAAGATTTTAATCTGATTGGGACTCCCTTTGTATGGTAACCACAGATGCGACCAATCTGAGGCAAAATATCCATTTAATTTAGCTGATCAGTCTCTGCTTAGGACCAGGCCGTAAGCGTATGGTATATCAGCCACCACGATGTTAATAACTTGGCATACTCTGTCATCGGATGCCAGACGGATTAGGACGTCTTCCATCTCACCAATTACCTTAACGTCTGTCATGTCCAATTGTACCACCCTCCACGTGTCTGGCTTAGGCTGCCCATTTATTTTCTTACATACTGATACGGGCATGACATTAATAGACGCCCCTAAGTCTACCAAACAATTGTGCACGTTATGATTAAAGATTTCAAATGTCAGGAGGAAAGGTGGATGTTTAGTTTTAGACTTACCTCCGATGCTAGCTTCTCCAATTTCTTCTTCGTCCCGAGGTTGATTGTCAGAAGGAAACTTCTCTTCTTATGCTTCAAGTGCTTTAAACAACCTTTCTTTATGTTGAGGTACTTTACACATTTCAAAAAGCGGGACATTTGCCTTTATCTTCTTCAAATCCTCAACAATGTCATATTCGATCTACTATTTAATGGACAGAGATTTATCAGCACTCACCTTCTCTTCGTTTGGCTTGGGCAACAATCTGTTCTGCTTAGGATCTTGGCTAGTAATAGTGAATTCCAGAATCTTATCAGCCAAAGATTTATCTTGAAATTTCTTCTTGATATTTCTTTGCAGCCTTCTGATCTTTGGGAGCAACAGAC
Source organism: Pseudotsuga menziesii (assembly GCA_001517045.1). Taxonomy (NCBI): domain Eukaryota; kingdom Viridiplantae; phylum Streptophyta; class Pinopsida; order Pinales; family Pinaceae; genus Pseudotsuga; species Pseudotsuga menziesii. The sequence continues at coordinate 136,370 of LPNX010732619.1, read as the reverse complement.
TGTCATCAATAATCGTCCCTTGGCTCCTAGTTGTCATGTTAGCTTCCCTGACATCCTTGTGTCCCTGAGTATTTTCCTCTTCTGCATCGAGTAAGGAGACCGAATTCCATAATGCCATGGTCTCTTCTTCTTGTCCTTTTGTGGAAGTAGAAGCAACACTTTCTTTCTTTTCCTCATCATCTTCCTCTGTTAATCTTGAATCCAACATCTGATTCATAACCAATGTCATTGAATTTATCCATTGCGGACAGTTCCTTTCGGAATGAGGCTGTTGATGAAAGGTACAGAAATTTTCCATCCCTATCTCTGTCAGATTCATGGATGCATTTTTTTGAGGAGGAGGTTGGGGCTGATTGTTGTCCTCCCTTTTCTTATAATAAGGCCTGTAGAATTTTTGTGCTTCTTTTTCTTTCTCTAAGTCTATGATCTTATTAGACAGCTTTTGCATCATTTTGGCCATACTTTCATAATCTGGTGACTTTTCTTCCTTGGGCTTAGTGAACAATAAGGTTTTTCTTCCCGCACCTTTCTCTCCTGATTGTTCTGGATAGTCTTCAATACTTTCTCTCTCCGCTTCCACCACTTATGCCTCTTCATAGGTCTCTGTCAAAGTAGGCTTGGCCCTACCTTTTGCAAACATGGCTAAATCTGGACCCAGAGCTGAAGTATAGTATTCAATCAATACTTTGTCTGAAGGATTATCTGTTTCAGAGAAATTTTTAAGATACGCTGCAAACCTTTGTGTGAAACTGTGCACCTTTTCCCTTTTCTCTTTCTTCAATGCACACAGTCCTTTCATGAGGGCGGCGTGAGTCTTTTGTACTGCGTACTTACTTCTGAACATTCTCTCGAAGGTATCCCAGTCTGGGATAGAGTTAGCGGGCAATCCAAAATACCATGAGGCCGTAGCTCCTTTGAGGGTATGCGGGAATAGTCTACACACCACATCTTCATGTTCCCCAGCCCTCAGACCTTCTATTGCCAAGTAGAAACTTTGTAGATGATCGTCCACTAGGATCTTTTCATTGGGGTCAAATTTAGGCAGTAACTTCTCAAAGGCTTGAGGTAGGTCATACAAAGGTGGGGTCAGATTTAGAGGTGATCTGTCTCTCCATGCGGGTGGTGGGTTTGGAGGATTTGGTGGAAGTTGATTTGCGTTAACGCCGGCCATAAGTTGAGGTGGAGAGTGAGGAGGTGAACCTACAGGGGTGTGAACCGGAGAACTGTAAGGGGTACTTGGGCCTTCTTGGTTCAAAGGTAATGCAACCTCCTGCAAAGGTAAAGCAGTCTCTACAAGTTCAAAGGTAAAGCAGTCTCTACAAGTTCTTCCCAGTCTCCAACCAACAATGAATCTTCTGCTATAGGACGGTCTTTCTTCTTGTATTCTCTTCTAGGTAAGTCAGGGATTATTGGCAATCCTCCAAGCTTCTTTACGTATGCTCGGGTGTGTCTTCTTAAGTCGTTGACTACTTCGTTACCAATAGCATATAGATGTTCTTTGTTTTCTTCTTCTGGAATTGGGTTACGCGGTCCACTACTTTCAGAACTGTAACCAGTGGAATAATCTCGGGAAAACGGGTTTCCTCGGCCAGCCATGCACTGGCGGCCCTCCTTCTAGCGCCAAAACTGTTGAGGCCTGGAAATTCGCAGGCGGCGATAGTAAGGGATTCTCCCCAATCAACGTTCCCAACTAGCCCGTTGACTTTTTGGTATAGGGAATTCGTCCGATTTACGGTCCGGCCACCGTAGGTTAAGTAACAAAACAAAGCTTCACCGATTGTGGGCCGGTCCACTGAGTTTTTTTGTGTTTTGACTTAAGATATGAAATGCAAGTGCCTAACTAAATGTAGGGTGATAAAGATGCCAGGAGCAGTCACAATGTGATGCGCAGGTTCTTACCTCTCATCTTATGGCTCATAGACATCCCAATCGCATACAACAAAAGCAAGCTGACTATCTAAACTATGCCTAGGGAGCAGAATTAGCATTTAATGGTGAGTAATACATTTTGTACGTGCATAATGAAGAATTACAGATAGCTGATACTTCATTCAATATACATGAACAGTTACGGATATTCAAATAACCAGATAGCCGATCATTTTATAAGCGACATTTATTACTCACAGTGAAAAATATCCCAGAAACTACTGAAGAACACTTAACAAGAACATAGGTTCAGAACATTAAATCTTCTTACAGTAAATGAAACAAAGCTGAAAACGAAATAGTTCCTCTTCAACATTTTTCATTGAGTTGCATTGATACATTCCACTTTTCACTCTCTCCAACAGGCAAATTTGTAGTTTTCTTTGCAAAACGAAGTAGTTCCTCTTACAAGCAAACATTTACAAAATTTCCAGGGGAAAAAGCCCTTTCTCAGTCCTACTTTCAAATTTTTAAACTACAACTACGGCCCCTTGGGCTGCCTCCCTCTTTCAGCTTCCCCAACTCTTCAAATTCCTCTACCCAGTAAGTAACTGACAGATCTTTCCGTTCCATCTCTTCGTTGCCACGCATGTTTTCCTTTCTTTCGCTTGTTCCCCATGGCCTTGGTTCGATCCACGCCAAAACGTTCAGCCATACCTTCACGCCATCGTAGTCCCACCAATCCCTTGGGCCCCTCTGCGCAAAAACAAAAAAGCATCATTTATGTATTTACGTTACAAAACAAAATAGCAAGATCTATTCCTGAAACAATCATCCCACGAGGAAAATACCAGGTGCCGACACCACTATCTCGACTATGGCGGGAAACTTACTGGCGGTTCAACAAAACTTACGTCGGAAGGGTGGATCACTCCGCAGGAGGGAAACACCATTAATCGGACGTCGGAAGGGTAGGACATCGGAGGCTAAACGGATCTCCCCAGCCGCAACGGTGGATGAGACCAGGATTGAAGACATAAGCTAACCGCGGGTGGGAAAGGACCAAATCGGACGTCGGCAGATACTCGCATCGGAAGCTCACTAACTGTCCCCAGCCACAACGGCGGGAGGGTATAAGCTACGGTCCAGCGATTTAAGATCAAAACGAATCGGATGTCGGAGGGATCTAGATTTCGGACGAATAAACGATCTTGGAGCCGCAACGGCAGAGGGGCTGGCAGTTTGCAACTTCCGATTTAACAACAAAAAGAGGCCCGATCATAGAAAAAATCAACGATTAAAACAACGTTAAGGGTCAGCAGCAGCCAAAGTCATTTTTTTCTTAGCGAAGGCTGCCCTGAAGAACAAGATTTTACTTTTCTTCAGCTGGTAAACCAGACATCCACGACTCAAACCGAAATTGAACATGGCATACACAAATCCGCGGGCATCCAACTTCAAAGTAAAATAAAAAGAAGACACGCTCAAGAGGCCGAAGAGTTCAACGGTCAAACTGTGCGAAAAAAAGAGGAGGGGCCCAGAAATTAAAACATTAATTTGGGGGAATACAGTTGCGGCAGCAACAAACCGATGCAACCCTAACCCTTTGTTATTCTTCCTCTGTAGTTCACGCACGGGCCCTCGGGCTGTTCTGCAATATTTTCATGGCAGTTGTGGGTTCTTTCCTGTTCCAGTTTGCTCAGAGTCTTGAGTTGAAGTTGTTGTAGTCTTCAGTGCTCAGTCTTATTGTCAAACTCCTTTCCTATAGGTTTTTATCTTGCAAGAGGTTATTGATTTTGTTCTGCACTTGCTTGCGACCTGTCCGAAACTCCATCTTGCTTTCCCGTGGCCTATTACTGGGGTGCTAAGATAGGCTTTAATTGTTGTTGGATTGAGCTTTTCCATCGTCGTAGGTTTTGGAGATTTCATGTGCAAGTTCGCTGTTGGTGTCAGTCTCTCTGCATAATTGTTCAACATTTTTTATATAAGGTAATTATTGAGTGTTATTTTTAACATACAACGCGGTTGTTTTTTTTTGCAGTAGGGTTTACATTCTTTTAAGAGTTTCATGTAAATAACAATCGGCATTGTAATCTCTTTGCAGGAACTTGAGACAGAGTTTTCTTTCCATGAAGAAACAATTGCTGGCTGTCTTCGAAGGCCGTGGCTTCAAACGAGTAAGCCCTGAGTTCATAGTTTGGGTTCTTGCCCTGCTTGTAATAGGATTGTTGATGGGAAACCCTGAGCGTGGAAGCTTTCCCAGCTTCGTCTTTAGCTATGTAGTTTCTTTTAAAATTTTAAGGGTTCTTTACTATTTACAAACCCTCGCTTCGTCGAAGGGTAGTCCCGGCCGTGAGCTGGGTGTTGTATTTGTTTTAAATGTTTAGCCTTATGGCTTGTTAATGTAAAACAATAGTTTTGTTAAGACAATTTTGTATTTGAGCTCGGACTCAGTTTACAGTTTTACTATTTGATACTCTATGTAACTTAGGGTTTTTACCCTATTCGACTGTGAATGAAGTTTATTACTGTTTAATATGTTTTGTAATAGATTATTGTTGATGTTTTAAGCCTATCACTCAGTCATGGATAATTTATAAATTTTACTTGTTTACTCAGGAATACAAGCTAGGGTTTTCCTGAATAAAACCCTTGTTAGATAAATCTTTCAATTTATTTAAGTGGGTTCTGTTATTTGTAAAACAAATATTGTTTTAAGTTAATATTATTATTAGTATATTTTGAGATATCTTAAATTTGTATCCATTCCTATATTTGTTATAAGGACTGTAACTAGTCTGTAATAAATTAATTGTTTACTGATACATAATGATCTAAACCAATGGAGATTGAAATTACTTTTCTTTAAAAAGTAAAAACATAGATTCTGTAACTTAGTTTAGTTTGTTCTTTGTAATTTATTTATTTTAATAACACCTTACTTGGTTTATCATATTTTGTAGACTTAGTTTAGTTGATATTATAAGTAAATAAACTAAGTAATTATAGTTTATTTTCTTATTTAACCGAATGTAGTAAAGTAGCTTAACTGTATCTCTTCTACTGCATTTGCAAATAGTTATTAAATAAAACACAAAGGAATATATTGATAACATAACACAGTTTAATCTCATGCTTATTTTAACTTGAATAAAAAGAGTACATCATTTATCTACTAAGGTATTTTCTTAACATAATAATCCTTCTACCTGTACTAAACTACTGCTATTTCTTTTCTAGTATATTTACATAATTCGGTTTGTAAAACAACAACATAGATAACCTGGTTATTGTTCTTTTTGATAATAACCTACATATTGAAATAAATTACTTGCTATTATAAAATGCAGAACTTCATCTACTCATTTCAGTGTCTTATCATTTTCTTCATCTACTTTAAATACTCTATCTGTGCTGGAGTACGGTATGGTCCTTCCAGATGTGGAAAAACACAGATTAGAATTATTTTCCATCTATTTCAGATTCATTCCTTCTATAATCTAAAAGATTGCTAACTCTAACATTCTACCACTAAATATTTAATCATTCATTTAACAGTCAGATTCACATTTAACTATCTAACATAGTAAAACAAAAGAATATAGAACCTTATTAGGATAGACAACAAAAGTGTTAGGAGGTCGTTCCTCCCTACCAACTCCTGGAGAGCACTCAAACAACGCTTCCTCGGGACCCCCAAGCCTGTTCCTTGTCTTCTTAGTTGAGAACTGGTGGAGCATGCAAACAATAGACTAGTCCAATGACTCAGTAACATTCTGCACTCAGCAGTAAGATCCTTCAGCTGAAAAGCTGCACTAGATCACTTAGTAGTTAACCCCTCAAACTCTTTCCATAATTCTCTTCCATTGAATTTTTCTGAAGTACATTCACCTGAATGATCACTTCTCTAGAATGAGTAGCCTCAACTCTCTTCAATGGGTATTTTTATAAAGATTTCCTTGGTCTTTTGGGTCAGTTGTCATTAATTGAGCCACCTGCTCTGATTCCACTTTCTTGGGGAATCATGACCCCAAATGTAGGGAGGTTGCCACCTGCAACAGTTGGAAGTGGTTTGAGGATGCTGCCACATGTCTGTTTGCTCTCCATCGAGTCTCCTCCACCAATTTGACCAGTAGACACTCTTTTAACAACTCTCCTAAGCTGTTGTCTCCACCTTTATTTATTTATAATTAAAATATTCAGAATTACATTAAATATCCTAGACTCTGCTGAGTCATCAATTACAACTTAGCATAAAATTTAACATACTGTCCTTAAATAAAATAAAATAAGATAATATTGTTTTTGCAAAATTGGGGCATGTGACAATCTATTAAATGTCAAGAGTGATCAAAGTTTTCAATATGCAAACCCCTTTTTAGAGTGGAAATGTTAAGGAAGTGTGTAATGCAATGTTCATGGTTTTAATTTATTTCTTTTTTTTGTTCGATTTCTCATCACTCAGGGTTGGTAGCAATGAACCATTGGTTAAGAAATGCAACCCAACGACATCTAAGCCATCAAAGTCGCCCGGGGATCGCACCCGACGTAGGCCACACCAACCCTTAGCATGGTTGAATTTTGTTATGTCTCCTCCCAACTAGATCAACTGTAAGAGGAATTGAACCTGGGTTGCTCTGCTAACGAGACCCACACCTTAACCGAATGAGCTAGCAATAATTGACGATGGTTTTAATTTATCTCATTTGTGTAGTTATATATATATTTCGTTCTCAATATGTTAAATCTAATGTGGTCGATATGTTAGTTTTATAATATTTTATTGTCTTTTATAAAGGCCATGTGTTTTCTCTAGGGTGAGCACGAAAAGCGTTACACATATCCTCGCTACGAGGATGTAGAATGTGCCTCTTCGACCCAACGAGAGGGATCAAATCTCTCAATGTGCGAACCCTTTTTTAGAGTAGAAATGTTTAGGGAGTGTGTAATGCAATGTTTATGGTTTTATTTTATCTCATTTGGGTGGTTTTATATATAATCCTACTAGGATGTAGAATGTGCCTCTTTGGCCCAACAAGAGGGATCAAATCTCTCAATGTGCAAACCCTTTTTTAAAGTGGAAATGTTGAGGGAGTGTGTAATGCAATGTTTATGGTTTTATTTTATCTCATTTGCGTGGTTTTATATATATTTCATTCACTTTTCAGCTCTAGAATAAGCATAGAAAGAATTACACATTTCCACTCTACTAAGTTGTAAAATACACCTCTATTTAAATAAATAAAAATAGTAAAATAAAATAGTATTAATCATTGTTAATGCTATGCATTTGGTCCAATCCATTTATTTATTTTTAAAAAATGCTATAAAGAAAGGGCTCGGACCAAATGGATAACATTAACAACGATTAATTTACTTATACTCTTTTCTGCTTTTTGTTTTGAATGATTTTCGCCACCAATAAGCATCAAGTTGTAATGCATACACGGTTAGAACCAGTATAGTATATGATGCATATGTGAACATATATTTCCATACATACTTTATTTTTGGGTGTTTATTGTTTGATTTTTTCTTTTGAAAATTTTGAGATCTCTTTCTAACTAATTCCAGAGTTTGAAAACAAATTCTGGCTAAACACGACTAACCTTTCACAAAAACGGTATATTCAATCAATTCGAAATTGCACAAAACCTTTGCAACATATTACATTAACCTATCCCAAAAATGGTCTTTTCAATCAATTCAAAATTGCGCAAAAACCTTGCAACAAAGTTTCATTACAAGGAGAACTTAGATCACAATATTACTATGCAATTTTGACCTAATTCTGGATGGAATTTTCCTGTGAAGGAAGGTGTTATTCAGTAACAGATATCTACATGGCTATTGAACTCTTCCATGCAGGGGTGGAATTTTCCTGTGAAGGAAGGTGTTATTCAGTAACAGATATCTACATGGCTATTGAACTCTTCCATGCAGGGGTGGGCCAGGCTTGGCAGTTTGTTTCTTTAAGGCTTCATGTGAAGTTGTTGGGATTAAATCCTTGATACATATAGTCCCTAACAAAACTATATATTAGTGTTTTGAATTAAAAAAATAATAAAAATTCCAAAGTTACTTGAAATATCACAACAATTTTTTTCTCAAACAAATAAAATAAGATAAAAGAAATAAAACAAGATACAAGGATTAAAAATATCATAAATTTGCAAATGTATACATTATGAGTGAAGTATTTAGTTATTTAATACATTATGAGTGAAGTATTTAGTTATTTACCTAGCCAAGAGGGATCAAATCTCTCAATGTGCAAACCCATGTTTAGAGTGTGGTTTTAATTTATCTCTTTTTTTGGGTGGCTTGATTTTTATCCAAGTGAGCTAACTAGAATTGACGATGGTTTTAATTTATCCCGTCTAGTTATATATATATATATATATATGCCCTTCTAAATATTTTAAATCTAATTTTGACATGTTACTTTTATAATATTTTATTATTTTTTATAAAGGACACATGTTAACTCTAGGATGAGCACAAAATGAGTTACACATCTCCCCCCTCCTGGGTTGTAGAATGCGTCTCTTTGGCCCAAGGAGGGGGGTCAAATATCTCAATGTGGAAGCCCTTTTTTAGAGTGAAAATGTTGAAGAAGTGTGTAATGAAATGTTTATGCTTTTAATTTATCTCATTTGTGTAGTTTTATATGTCATTCTAAATACTTCAAATCTAATTTGGGCCCACATGTTATTTTTATAATATTTTATTATTTTTTATAAAGGACACATCTAAGCTCTAGGATGAGCATGGAAAGAGTTACACATCTCTCTCCTACTAAATTATAAAATGGGTCTCTTCAGCTCATAATTGTCTATCTTGATAAGATTACTGTAGATAATCTTAATCAAAATAGGCCTTCAAAATATAATGAATGAAGCAAGTTATTTCATTTGTTTCATTATAAATTTATAAGGTCAATGAGATTATCAATTCTTATCCCCTAAGAACATCTTCCGAATGGTTCTCTATGAATAATTGAATTGAATATGATTTATTGAGTTATTTCAAGACATTAAATTCCAACCGTTATTTCTAGCAGAGAAATGAACAAGCAGATGTTTGGTTCTTGGCTCCAATGGAAAAATGTTATTGACAACCTTTGGAAGAATTGGACTGGGGACCATTCCCTCAATGAATGCGGGGGTCCATCTAAATGGACCTGTTTTGTGCTTCCTGTTTATTTGAAGTTTGAATATTGAAAAGCTGTAATTGAATGAATATATGGGTCAATAGACCAGAGTACAATGCTTTAAACTGTAAATGATTGGCTATTCTATACAGACCAGGGAACATGCTGGAATGCATAACTCTAGTTGCTATTCAGATCTTTCTATACCGCTTTTCAACATGGAAGTAATGGCTAACTCTAGTTGCTATTCAGATCTTTCTATACCGCTTTTCAACATGAAAGTAATGGCTGTTAATATATAATTTTTTTTAATGAAATTGTTTGCTATTCAGATCTAAGTTGTGAATTGTTTTGGCAAGGAAAAGAAAAAGATCAATAAGATTATGCAAATTTGATTATCTAAGTTAGGAGAGGCGTTCGTTGTGACAATTTGAATATCTTAGTTACGATAGGCCCCCATCGTAAGTATCTATCTATAGTATCTAACTAAATGTGCATCTATCAATAGCAACATATCCACTGCAATTTTTTTCTACATTGAATAATTTGTTTCTTCTCCAGCATTCTCTTCATAGCGACTAAATGTGTATCTATCTATCAATAGGCACATAGCCACTGCCATTTATCTATGAAAAAATAATTTGTATATTCTCAATCATGCTCTGTTCAAGATTTTTGTATACTATCTACTCACTTCTTTATGCATACAATCATGCTCTGTTCAAGATTTTTGTATACTCTCTCTACTCACTTGTTTATGCATACAGACTAAGTAGAAGTAGAGTAGGTGTCTGTCTCTTCAGGCTAAACAAGTTAAGTCAAGAGTAGTCAATAACAGTCAATGGGGTGGCCTTTTTTCTTCTGGTTTTCTTTGCTAGAAGTCTATATATCAAGTAAAGAAAACCGGAACCTATCCAAACAAGCAATCATGGCTCGTTTATGTTTGCTCCCATCCTTCGAATCCGTATTGCCCACAGGTCTCCTCCACTTGTTCAGTTTCTTGCTAATTCTTCTTCGTTGCAATGCCATCTCTGACGAAGGAAGAATCCTCCTCCAGATAAAAGAGACGGAATGGAATGACACGCATAATGCTTTGAGCAACTGGACTGCGTCTCATGAAAACCCATGTGCTTGGAATGGAGTATTTTGTAACGAATTCCATGTCGTTACTAGAGTTAATCTATCCAACACTTTCATTGCGGGACGCTTGACTTCTTCTATATGCGACCTTCATAATCTGACTGAGCTGATACTGCCTTCGAACAACTTCCAAGGTCCATTCCCCGATAGATTGTTGGCTTGCAAACATTTGCAGACGCTGGATTTGTCAACGAACCTGTTTGTCGGAAGTTTGCCACATCACATCAATGAATTGGTTGAGTTGCGGCATCTGAACTTGGAGTCTAACCAATTTTCTGGAGACATTCCTCCAGGCTTCGGCATGTTACCCAACCTAGAGACACTGTCTCTCAATAATAATCCGCACCTGAGTGGATCAATTCCTGCTTTTCTTGGCAATTTGTGGCACCTGCAGCACTTATGGCTGAGAAACTGCAGTCTCGGAGGAGAAATCCCATCTTCGTTGGGTAAATTGACAGAGCTGGAGAGCTTAGATCTCTCCCGGAATCATCTCTCGGGCCACATTCCCACCAGTTTGATGAGGTTGTCCAAGGTGACAGAACTCTATCTCTGGACCAACCAGCTGTCTGGACAAATCCCGCACAATATTGACGAGCTGAGGAGCATACGTTTTCTCGACTTTTCAACTAATCAGCTGAATGGAACGATTCCTGAAACAATTGCAAATCTGACCCACTTGGAAACCTTGTCTTTATGGCAGAACAGGCTCACCGGGTCTGTCCCTGCACAGCTAGGAATGCTTGTTAATCTGACAACCTTGGATCTTAACAGTAACAAGCTCACTGGGTGGTTGCCACAGAAGTTGGGTACACATTCTGATTTTTGGTTTCTTGATGTTTCAGGAAACAATTTTAGTGGCCCTCTGCCTACAAATCTATGCCAGCAAAGAAAGCTTTATGCGTTGATTATATTTTCAAATAATTTCAATGGGAACTTGCAATGCTTGGAGTCTTGCAGTAGTCTAGTATACGCATACCTCTATAGAAATCAGTTAAGTGGTTTCGTCCCTTTGTCGTTATGGAGCTCTCCAAATCTTGTAGATTTGAGGCTCTATAATAATATGTTTGAAGGCAACATTCCCGTGGAGATTGGCAGAGCAAAGAACCTGCAATGGTTAGAGATGGCAAACAATCGGTTCAGCGGAATCATTCCTCCCCAGATTGGACAGCTGAGGAATCTCTTCAACTTTAGTGCAAGCAATAACAAACTGCGTGGGGGTCTTCCTAATGAGCTTGCAGGCTTGCGTTCAGCAGAGCACATCCAGATTGATCACAATTCGCTGTCTGGGGATATTCCAAAAGGGATTATGTCGTTGGAACGGCTTACTATACTCAATCTTGCCAACAACGCGTTAACAGGCGAAATTCCTGCATGGTTAGGTTCCATGACAAATTTACACACTCTGGATCTGTCAAACAACCTACTTCAGGGGAGTATTCCTCCTGAATTGGGGAAACTGAGGTTAGCCACTTTCAATGTATCTGACAACCACTTATCTGGCTCAATACCGGACACTTTCAAAGGTTTGGCCAATAAAGATAGTTTTATTGGCAATCCAGGCCTATGTGGTAATACGGCTTTCAAGATTAGGTTAAGACCATGTTCTTCAAAAAATAGTGATTTACATCATTATTTGCCGATAATTATAGTCTCAATTCTGGTGTTAGCCATGGCAATTATTTTGTTATTGTGTTTCAACACCAGTAGCGCAGTGAGAAACTTGTTTGTGGGAAAGCCAAGCAGCTCAACTTTAATATGGGAAATGACATATTTTCAGCCAGACCTGGAAATGGATGAGTTATTGGATGAGTTATTCATCCGCCAACGGTTGATAAACGAAAATGTGATTGGATCTGGAGGATCTGGAAAAG
>LPNX010732619.1:75000-118432 GCA_001517045.1 Pseudotsuga menziesii | reverse complement strand
TTATTTGAGATATGCTTTCTCCTGAAGATGGACTCAACTATGCAGTCCGAAACGCGTCGAGAACTAAAACTCTACACAGGTATCCAATCCCCCTTGAAGAAAATAAAGCAGTCAGTCTCTTATGTACTTTACCTGAATCTTGGGGTCAAGTAGTTTCTTCCATTAGCCTTAGTACAACTGATACTTTAGAATTTGATAATGTTGTTGGAACATTATTGTCTGAGGAATTAAGGAAGAAATCTAGTCTTGAAACCTCTTTGCTTGAAGCTTTGGTTGTTAGAGGTCGATCCAAAGAGAAAGGAGAAAAGTCAAGAGGTAAGTCTTCTAAGTCTAAATCGAAGGGCAGAAAGAGCAAATTAAAATGTTGGTACTGTAACAAAACTGGTCATCTCAAGAATGACTGTTGTAAGAGACAAGAACCCAAGAAGGATGACTCCAAGTCAGAGGAAAATTCAATTAAGTCTTATGATTCAGGTATGATTGATGATGTATTGTCTATTTGTAATATTTATGAATATAATGAGGAATGGCTATTAGATTCTGTTGTTTCACAACATATCTTTCCTCGTAAAGATTGGTTTTCTTCCTAACAAGTAGTTAATGATGGAATGGTTATTTTAGGAGACAATCATTTAAGTAAAACTGTTGGGGTTGGAAGTGTTAAAATTAAAATGTTTGATGGAGTAATAAGAACACTTACATATGTTAGGCATGTACCTAAGTTAAAGAAAATTTTAATTTCTTTCGGAGAATTGGATTCTTGTGGTCATAAGTTTACACGTTTTGATGGAACTCTAAAAGTTTCCAAGGGTGCTTTAGTGGTCATGAAGGCACATAGGACATGAAACCTTTACAAAGTGGTTGGAAGAACTCAAGTTAAAGGTATTGCATTAGTATCTGAAGAAGTGTCAAGATCCACTTAGCTATGGCATCAACGTCTTGGTCATATGAGTGAAAAAGGACTTTAGATATTAATGAATCGTAAATTGCTTCCAAGTTTGAAAACTCTGAATTTGATATTTGTAAACATTGCATATATGGAAATCAATGTAGATTTTTTTTTAAAGAAGGTAGTCATGTTAGTAAAGTTGTTCTTGACTTCATTCATTCTGATTTGTGGGGTTTGTCTCCTACCATTTCCTATGGGGGAGCAAAATACTATGTATTATTTGTAGATAACTTTTCTAGAAAGGTTTGGGTCTATGTCATAAAGAGAAAAGATGATGTGTTTAATACATTAAACAATTTAGAGTTATGCTGGAAAAAAAACCTGCAAGGACAATCAAGTGTTTAAGGACGGATAATGGAGGTGAATTTACTTCTTTGGAGTTTGAAGAATATTGCAAAGATGAAGGGGTCGTAAGACACAAAACAAATGTATACACTCCTTAGCAAAATGGCGTTGAAAAACTCATGAACGTGACTCTTCTAGAAAGAGCAAGGAGCATGCTCAGTGATGCTAATTTGGGGCAAGAGTTGTGGGCACAAGGAGTTTCTACGGCTTGTTATCTAATGAATCGGTCACCATCAATGGCAATAGATTGTAAAATTCTAGAAGAGGTATGGACAGGTCATCCTTGTGATTATTCGAATTTGAAAATATTTTGTTGTGAAGCTTATGCACTTACTCTTGAAAATCAACGTTCTAAGTTAGGCCCAAGATCAAAGAACTGCATTTTTGTTGGGTATAGTGATTTAATGAAAGGATATAGATTGTGGGAACTTACTGCCCACAAAATTGTCATCAGCAGAGACGTAATTTTTTATGAATCTTCTCTGATTAAATCCGAAAGTGTAAAAGTTGATGTGGAACAAGAACATGTAATATCAAAACAACTAATTCAGTTGGAGAACCAATCTTCTAATGACTCAAAGAAACAAGAAGAAGTTTCTGGTGAGAAAGAAGTCATAGAAGATGAAGAAATTCAAGAAATTGTTGAAACCCCACAACCTACACCAAGAAGATCATTAAGGGAGAGAAATCATCCTGAGAGGTATACTAATTTTGTTTCGTCTATTTTATTTACTGATGATGGAGAACCTTCTTGTTTTCAGGAATCCACTGATTGTATTGACAATGCTAAGTGGAAGGTGGCAATGAAAGAAGAAATGGATTCTCTTGAGAAAAACAAGACATGGGAATTGGTTAAACTCCCCAAAGATAGAAAAACCATTGGATGTAAATGGGTTTTCAAATTGAAGAAAGGAGTTGATGGTAAGGTTGAAAGATACAAAGCCAGATAGGTCGCAAAAGGGTACTCTTAGATGGAAGGTATAGACTATCATGAGATTTTTTCACCAGTTGTCAAGCTTGTATCTATTCGTATTGTGTTAGCATTAGTTGCATTGCTTGATTTGGAGTTAGAGCAACTAGATGTTAAAACAACTTTCTTACATAGATATTTAGATGATGAGATTTATATGGAACAACCAGAAGGTTTTGTACAGCATTAGAAAGGTAGATTAGTTTGCAAGATCAAGAAATCATTGTATGGCCTGAAACAGTCACCCATACAATGGTACAAGAAGTTTGATTCTTTCATGGCGAGCCAAGGTTATACTAGAAGCGAGTATCATCATTGCTTATACTTCAAAAAGTTGAATGATATATTCATTATCTTAGTATTGTGTGTTGATGATATGCTTATTGTGAGCAAAAGCATGGATGAGATTAACAGGTTGAAGATTTAGATGGCTAGGACTTTTGATATGGAGGATATTGGAGTTGCAAAACAAATCTTGGGTATTGAGATACACAGAGACAGAAAAAATGGTAAGCTCATTTTTTCATAGGAGAAGTATGTCGAGAAAATACTTGAAAGATTCGAAATGAATAAGAAAAATCCTGTGAATGTTCCTTTGGCTTCCCATTTTAAACTTTCTTCAAGTTTATGTCCTAGTAGTGTTGAAGAAAAGGATTATATGTCTCGTGTATCATATGCCAATACAGTAGGATGCTTAATGTATGCAACGGTGTGTACTAGACTTGATATTTCACATGCAGTCGGTGTTGTCAATATGCACATGGAAACTCCAGGAAAAGAACATTGGAATGCAGTGAAATGGGTGCTTCGGTACTTAAGAGGCACAAGTGACTATTGTTTCACCTTTAATAATAATAGTGATCCTAGATGTGGTTTTGTTGATTTAGATTTCGTAGATGATTTGGACAAAAGAAGGTCTACTTCAAGTTATGTCTTTACTCTTACAAGTGGAGCTATAAGTCGGATGTCAAAGATTCAAGAAACAGTTGTTTTATCCTCATTTTTTGAAATTTTATTTATTTTCCTATGATTTTTTGAGGTGTTTTGCACCTAAAACATAGGAAACCTGCAAATGGTACGCTCCTTGCTATCTCATAGGGTGCGAATTTCTGTTTTGAGGTTGCATAATCTTCAAAATGCATGGGAGTGAATTGTGGTTTCACTTATAATGGTTAGGGACACTACATAAGGGTTAAATCATAGGCTCTTCCATCCATAAATGCCATTTTTGTGATGTACAATGACACTTTATGTGCCCCTTTTTGAATTGTCGTCATAGATAGAGAATTGTCAGTTTGAGCTATAACACATACTGATCTCCAAACAAAAGCCATGATGCATGACATCTACTTGCATGCTCCTCCACATTGTTTCATCCATAACAATCGTCAATTGAGGCACGCATCCTTGGCATCCTGTTTGGATGCATAATTGACTATTATTAAGTTGCTCGTTATGGAAGATTTATTTCAACAAAAATGCAAACATAGAACACAAGCACCATTTTAAGTTTTACACAAGTAAAATAAGTATGTGGTCAATATAAATAATAAAACACAATATAGGTGAAAAGACAAAACCGAGTAAATAAACTTAATATTTTTATTTAAAAAAAAATGCAATAACATTAAGATGACATGAGCCAATGTCTTAACAGATACGACTAAAAAATAATCTATAACCAATATCTTAACAAATGCGTCTAAAAATACTGTATAACCAATGTCTTAACAAATACTACTAAAAAAATAATCTACACAAGATCAGCAAAAACAATTCCAAAATAGTTTACTAAAACATAATCTTAAACCAAAAAAATTGACAATTAAAAAAAACACAATTTACACACAAGAAAAAAAAATTTGACAATTCAAAAATAAGACAATTCAAAAATACTTTATTATAAAAAGGGAGGATTACCCATAATAGTTTAAAATTAATTTACAAATTGTAAAATATCTATGTTAATGTCCATCTTAAATAAATTTCATCAATTCAGCTTATTAATATAAAATTTAAATACAGTTATTATGTTACAAAATTATATTGAATCACGATAATTTTAAAAACATGTATCATCCCAATTGTGTGCAAATACAAGTTGTCTCGTATGTTTTTCTCTGAAATCATTCAAAACTTAATGTATATACTCAAAGCTTACGTTATATTTTCAAAACATAATTTATATCTTAAATCCATATAAGATGAGATTTTAATTTACTTAATCCTAGTATACTCAATATTAAGTGAAATGAATCTTCGATTATATTGGGGAAGGCTCACGGGGCTTCACTTGTTGACCAATATCCTATCACGTTAATTCATATTGTGGGTTTTAAAATTATTAAAAATTGAACCAATATATTGCAGGTATTGGGGATGAGGGGTTTAAGGTGGGGGTGGGTAGGGTGGTTTATAAGGATTGAGGTATAAAAATGGGTGTGGAGGAGGTTTTAAGTATTGGTAGGGGGTTTAACAAAAAGAGATTGGGTCAATATCTTTGGAAATTAAGGGTATTCTTTAATATCCCACGATCGCACATGCTATGTGAGATGTTCACTAAGTAAAGTCCCCGTGGGAAGGCTATAATTTTATAAAATTTTATCATCTAAATAAATAAACAAATTAAAGATATATTTTTTTCAAATATCATATATTATTTTATTATAATCTAAATTTAAATTAGTATTTTATAATTCAAATTTATTTTTTATTCGGTGGAGAAGTATTTTCTACAACACAAGTGAATGAGAGATGTATTATGCCTCTCACAAGTGGGCTAAAAAAACAAGAATATGACGGAATCAAATTTAAATTAATTAAATTGCAAAACAAATTTCATGTATTCTTATCTTTCTTTCTATATATAATTAAAATAATTATGTGTGTGGGTGTATATATATAAGAATAAGTGATTAGGAAGCCCACTAATACTTCCCCATGTTTCATGGATGGTAAGGGTGGTAAACTGTGAGTCTTCAGACATAAGGGTTGACCCCGAAGGACTCAAGGCTTGAACTCATGACCTCCCCCCTCTCTAGGAGAGTGTGCGAATGTCTTACCAATAGAGCTATCCCTTGGGGATATACATATAACCAAATCTCTTAAAGTACAAAGGCTTTACTCAAGTCTAGCACTGAAAATGGGTTTGCACCTCAAGGAATTTGATCCCTCTCCGCCCTTGGTAGAGCCAAAGTTAAAATGGATCTATACATGTTACATACATTTGCATCCAATCCCCTATAAGCGTTTATCATTCTACTTGTATATTCAACATACAAGCTTACTCTTTCTCAATATGCATCTTTGGAAGCACACTTACATGAATATACTAAATAGTTGAATCATCATAAAATTTTGAAACAAAATATAATAATTTTATTTTTCTAGTTATTAAGATACAATTAATAACCCCACAACATGTGCCATAAGCAAAGGTAACTCATCACTTTGGATTTCCATACTTGTTAACAAAGGCACAACTATAAGCAATCCACACCGATATGGATGAATATTTATAATACATTCAATTTTTTATAATTGAGTTGTCGATTCCCTAGATGGGATTCCAAAGGTGGTGAGCACATGTGATGATTGTGGAGTACCAAGTGATAGTGGAGGTGATACATAAAGACCTGTTAATGTTAATGAACCTGATTATGAATCCATTATGGGGGACGATCAACAAAGGACAAAGTTACATACGGAGCACCCAGGCATAATCATGTTTGTAGGGTGGCTTTCAGGAAATGACCATGCTAATTAAATGTATCACAATTGTGGTTTGATGGTTGAGAGAACTTCTAGTCTTCCTCTTTCGATTTAGAAAATTTTATTCTTATAGAAAAAAATTATTGTTGGTTACTTGGACATCCTTTTCGTATGTTTAATCTGAGTTTCTCCTTCTTGATTAGAGCCATTCCCATGGATATCAAGTGGGTGAATTCATTGTTGCTCTTCTCATGGTTAAGGTTTCTCTTATTCGTTGCTCATTCTTGGTCTACAAATACCCTTTGTTCTTGTTCACTCCTATTTTGATGCTCTCGGAGTTTTAGCTTGCTTGGATTTCCACCTATCTTGGTTCTCTCTTAGTCTCCTTTGGTTAAAATTTTTTAGGCTTCATCCCCATCTCTTAGAAAGGCATGGCATGAAAAGGAAGAGAAAAGCGAGCAAGTTGAGGTAATATGTAAATTTCTTGCGCCCGGGTCAAGTTGGAGTCCATGGAAGCAACAACAACTTACTAGTGAGAAATCCCATAGCACATTCAATGGGAAATCTTGTAGGTTGAGAATGAGAGAAATTGGAAAGGGCTTATCTCCGTAGAGATGAGGTTGAAGGTGATATCAATAACTGGGCCCCCAATATATGTTCCTCAAACACTAGAGATACCAAATAATTCAAAACAATTACACTATATTAGTAGATGAAATATTTAATGAAAACGACATGGTTGGTGGATCATGCTGCAAAAAATGGAATATTGGTGCAATTGGATGCTCTCTAGGTGTAACTCAAAAATCAAGATACCAAACTCAATGTTATCACTTAGATTTCATGTGGACTTTGGTTCATGGAAGATGCCCCTACTTCCTCTTTTGATATAAAGGTTCCACCAACTATAATCCTTGCAGTGAATAGGTAGTTTAATAGTAACTATGTTAGCTTTTTCTTTATAAGTTAAAATTGTAATTATCCAATGTTAAGTAGTTGTCTTTGGGCTACTTGTAAGATGAGGAAGAATGAAGACCCTTATAATAATAACAAGTATATTTAAACCAATCAAATTTCATTTTTTATTGGTTTAATTTGCAATTTAGCAAACCAACATTTTGAAACTATGTATTTCTTTCATATTAATGTAAATTTAATTCGCTTAAAAAATTAAATAATTTATGATTAAAAAAATGTTACTTCCCTTAGAAATTGACTAAATGAAGTGAGATGCAATAAAATGGAGACTAAGCTAATGGAAATTAATGTCGGTGAAATATTTAACTTAGTTTATAAACATTTAATATATATTCAAAAGGGTTAAATTAAAGAATTAATGATTTGAGTTAAATAAATGAAAATTTCAAAAGTTATTACATCAAAGCAAAGTCTATTTAAAAGAGATAGAATAAGATACCACGATAAAAAATATATGAAGTTTTGAAAAAAATAATATTTATATTTAAAAACATTTTATAAACCAGGCAATAATTTTGTTTATGTTCCCGTATTTCAATTTTATAATTTGAATGATTTATAAAATATTTTTTTTTAATAAACAAAATTTATATAAATTCTAGTGAATAAATAAAATAAAAACTTATAAATGATCTTAAAAATTGAATAAATAAATCAAAGGCTTATGGAAAGTTCCAAATGGTGTATTAGTGAAATCAAAATCCCACCAGTTTTTTCACAACATAAGATTTATAAATCATAAGTGGAGAACTACGTTATTTAATTATAATTGTTTATCAAACACAAGATGTATAGGTTATTAGTGGAGCATGTTAGGATTAGTTATAATCTTTCCTTGACTACCATAGTCTAAATGTCATCTCCTAGTTTAAGAATATGTTACCACTTCACTAGTGCCATGGGGAACTCATCTGGGGCTCACCAATCACTTGATACACTGGTTTGCATGAGTTTAGGAGTTCTAGAGGCCAATCCCTGTAATTTAGGAACCCACACTGAATCATGGGAGTCTCATAATTAGTTCACCCTAGTCTATGTTGAGTTATCTTCCAATAGGCATCAATTAGTTCATCTCCAGTTAGGCTAGCACCACATTTGCATGAACTAAGGAGGTTAGGCACCTTTGGCTACCTACCTTGATCAATTAACTAACTATGAACTAATTTAGTTGTCTTCACTTAAACTAGTGAGAGTCTAGTAGTGATTTTCCCACACTTAGTGAGCTCTGGAATCAATCCAAGTCATGGAATTTGAGTCACACCTAGTGGATTCAAATCATCCTTATTGTATCATCATTGTATACACAAATTAATTATAATGAAAGTAATGTTATGCTGACCAATTGTTTGTCTCTTGATTGTTCAATTTCACCATGATTGTTTCATCACTGTAGTGGATTTCTTCTTCCTTCTTCAAACTTCGTTCACAGTGAGCTTCAACCAGAAGCCCGAAGATCCAAATATTTTCTAACTTAAACATGGTATTAGAGAAGGTATCTTCAATCCTTGGAAACTTCCATTGATGCACCAGAAGCAACTGGGTTCCACATAATTCTTGGTAGCTGTTCCTTTCTCCCTCTGGATTTATCCAGAGAAGTCTAGCTAGGTGTGATGCACCCTGATAATGTGCACATGTCAAAGTAGAGAGTGATTGAATTGGTTTTCCTTCGAATTGAAGTGTTTTTTGCAGGTAAATTGAAGAATTCAGAAGGATTGTGATGCTCCTGAAGCTACAAGATGGAGAATTCAACAACCTTGACATCGAGGATCCTCACACCCTTCAACTATCTTGATTGGAGGGATGGTATGCATATTGTGTTGCAAAAGAAATATCTATTCAAGGTCACTATGGGAAAGGAGGTCAAACCCAACAACCTCCTGAGAAATCGAAGTATCTCAACACATTGGATGAAGCATTTGGTTTCATTTGCATTCATATCTCTAGGGAGTTACTCATCCACCTAGATGGACTAAAAAATCTAAGAGAAGTAAGGAAGACACTCGAACTACTGTTTGGAAAGCAGGATGAGCTGAGAGTTCATATTCTAGAGAATGAGATGACCACTCTTCATCCCCGCAACTTTGAAACCATATAACAATTCTTCACCAAGTTCAAATCCTTGGTTATGATGTGCAAGTAGTGTGGGATTGACAAGAAGAATGAGAAATTGGTGCTCTTTATTCTTGGAAAACATGGCCCAAAATTATCAGTGTTTGTATCCACCTTTCACTTTGGAAGATTGACAAATCCAAATTGGCAAATTCCATCCCTCGATTCCTTCACAAAATCTCTTATTCAGGAACAAGATAAGATGATACAGATGGGAGACCTCAAAACCTCCAAGAATCATGCTCTCTTGGTTAAGGAGACCAAGAATGCGTAAGAAAAGGGGAAGCAAGGCGGAAAGGAAAAGAAGAACAATGATATCAATCCCAAGGAGAAGAAAACTCCTTCAGAAGGAGCCTCATATTCCAATAAGGACAAGCACACAAGGTTTGACAAGGCCAAGTGTTCATACGACAAGAGAGGGAATCATCCAAATAACCTATGTATGAAGAAAACCATAGAACAAATGTATAGACTCCTTGAACATAACAATATTTCCCTTCATAAAGGTGCAAGGAAGCTTGACCCTGGAATTAAGACTGAAGATCATGAGAGATTCCATGCACTGAAGGAAGGCTTCTCTCAGTCACAAGCTTTTCTCATTGATTATGGAGCATCCAACTACATGGTTTCCTCCAAAGAATCATTCTCTTCTCTGGATATCTCTGGTGGACCAAGCATTCACATGGGAGATGAATCTCAAATCCCAACATTTTGGAAATGCTCAATAAAATTTGAGTATGGAGTGTTTAAGAATGTCCTCTATGTGCACTCCCTAGAAGCAAATTTGTTCTCTATATTCCAGATGACCCATACTGGCTCACCCAAGAAAGTCATATTTGATCCTGACTCAGTGGACATCTCTAAAATCTCTACAAAGAACTTGATAAAAAAATGAGCCGCAAATCATGCCTTAAAGGCATATGATTTTTCTCATTTTCTTCCTAACTCATATCCAAGTGCCCTATTGACTCATGCTAATGATACAAGCAGGATTTGGCATGAAATATTTGGCCATCTAAATTTCGAATATCTCCAGCAACTGCACAATGAAGAGATGGTTGAGGGGTTTCCTCTAATCAAGTCCTCTCAAGGTGTCTACAATGGTTTCTTTGTAGGTAAGCATCCAGAGCAAAGGTATGCGGTTGGGAAAGAAAGACGAGCTACCTCTACACTTGATTTTCTTCACAGTGATGTCTCCAGACCAATTCCTACAACATCCATGAATGGATCTAGATACTTTATGACCTTCATTGATGACTACTCAACGTATTGTCGGATCTAATTCCTTAAGAAGAAGACTGAGGTGTTTGAAACCTTCAAAATTTTTCAAATCCTTAGCTAAGAAAACTCTTGGGAAAATATTAAAGCACTTAGATCAAATAATGGAGGATAGTACATCAAAAGAGAATTCCATCACTTGTGTGCTTCAACAGGTATTCAAATGAAACACTCAGTCCCATACACACCACAACAAAATGGTGTAGCTGAAAGGAAGAACAGATCTTTGAAAGAGATGGCTACATGCCTTCTTGAAGCAAAAAATCTTCCATAATATCTGTGGAATGAAGCCGTGAATTGTGCTTCTTACATCCATAATGGAGTGCCTCACAAGTTAGTGGTTGGGGTCACTCCTTTCGAAGCACTGATGCGACATAAGCCCAATGTCTCACATATGAGGGTTTTTGTCTCCAAAGTATGGGCCAGAATTCCAACTAACAAGAGGAAAGCCTTCCAACTTGAAATTAGCGAATGCATATTGTTGGGATATGTAGATGATGCAAAATCCTACAAAATGATGGAGATTGCAACCAGAAGGTGCTTCATAGAGCGAATTGTTCAATTCAATGAAGATTTGTTGCATGATCTACAACCAATTGAAGAGGAAGGTATAAATAATCAATTAATTCCAATTAATTGATTGTTTTAGATTCAAAGTATGGAGATGAGGATCAAGATGGTCAAGATCTTGATATTGAGAATGAAGCTCAAGCAGATATAGGTCCAGATCTAGCACCTACTCCCAATCCATCCTAAATGGGTCCAACTCATTGAAGCTATTGGGAACAATGCTTGGGATCCATTTGACACAAGATAAACAAGATCTCAATTTCAGGATGAAAACCTAGCACTCTACCATATAGATTCACTTATGCAAGAGAGGTGCTTCATGATGCTATGGTCTATTCCTTAGTCCTACAGAGAGACTTGCCATGATCCAAGATGGTAGGAAACCATGGATGATGATTATGATTCGCTCCAAGACAACAAGACTTGAGAGATTGTCTCCTTACCTTCCGAGAGAAATTTAGTTCACTGCAAATGGATCTTCAAGACCAAACTAGCAACATATGGATAAACTACCAAGTACAAGGATCAGTTATTTGGAAAGGGATATTCACAAGTTCATGGGATGGAATAAAATGAAAAATTCTATCTTGTTGTAAGAATGGACTCCATAAGGCTAGTTTTAGCCATTATAGCCTCAAAGAAGTGGGAGGTACATCACATCAATGTGAAGAGTGCCTTCCCCCACGGTGACTTGGAAGAAGAGATCTACATGAGACAACCTGAGGGGTACACTGAATATTCCTCCTTTGTTTGTAAACTAGGGAATTATCTGTATGGAATCAAGCAAGCCCCAAGGGCCTGGTATGCCAAGATGGATTCCTTCTTACTTGCATGGTATGCCAAGAAATCCGAGAGGTGCAAGTTTGACTTCAATGTCTACGTGCAACAGAAGGGAGGTTGCTTACTATTGATTGTTCTATATGTGGATGAGACGATGACTTGTTCATTACTAGTGGCTCAGTTGCTGGATTGAGAGATATCAAGTCATCTTTGAGAAAAGAATTCTCCATGACAAATATTGGGTCGCCAAGGCAGTTTGTTGGTGTTGAAGTGAATAAAAAGGTTTCAAGGATCATGATTACTCAGTCCAGATACATAGGATATTTTCTCAAAAGATTCCAAATGATTGATTGCAAGGCAACATCTTTTCCCTTCTTATTTGGCATCAGATTGGAAGAAGGTGGTTCTACACCTTTGGTTGATAGTACTCTCTATAGACAGCTGATTGGTAGCCTATTGTACCTCACCAATTCGAGGCCAGACTTGTCTTATGCTGCGAGTTTTGTTGCTAGGTCCATGCAGGAGCCACATGAGCTGCATTGGAAGGAAACAAAGCACATCTTGCATTATGTGCAGGGTACAAGAGAGTATGGGATTCACTATTCTATTGGTGCTCAGCTAGATCTGGTTGGTTTTACTGATTCAAATTGGGTGGTGACTGTACTGATAGAAAATATACATCAGTATTTGTGTTCATGTTGGGATATGGACTAATCTGTTGGCCAAGCAAGAAGCAAGAAACTCTTTCTCTCTTTTCAGTTGAAGCAGAGTATCGGGGGACTATGAATGCAACTATTTAAGTAGTTTGGCTACATGGGATTCTGATAGAGTTTAGTGCTCACACTTCTCCTTCAATAGACCTCTTCCGTGATAATCAAAGTGCAATCAAAATACCCAATGATCTAGTACAAAAGTAGTAGACCAAACACGTTTACGTCCACATGCACTACATCCGGGAACTAGTGCATAGTAAGTCTATCATTTTTCATTATTTCCCTACAGAGGAGCAATTTGTAGACATATTCACCAAATCTTTCAATAAAAAGACATTTTCCTATCTCAGATCTGGTTTCACTGTTCATTTTGAGGGGGTGGATTTTCTCATGAGGTTTTCCCCATTTCCTCAGTTTATTGATCTATTACCTTTTTGCATTAGATTGTATGGGTGGACTTTGGTCTTAGTTGTCAGGGCTCAGGTTGTCCAAGTGTTGTACAGGATAATACACCTAATAACCTTAGGTCTGGGGTTACCAACATACTCAATAACTTGTAGACAATTGACTTCTAAAGTGCAGAATAGGAAATAGGAGGGTTAGAAGAACTTACTCAATTAACGAAGGTCGATCCTTGCTAGCCCTCTTCTGCTCTACCTCACTTCCAAAGTCTTCAGGATTGTCCCTCTTTCAATGTCAAAATCCAATCTTCCAGATACAAGATACTTCATATATATATATATAAACAGGTTAGATAAATCATATGTAAGATGCATAAACATAAACATTTATTAAACCATGATATACGAGACACATATGGAAGAAGTAATCCCTTTATTATCAATACTGGAAAGAGTTAAGGTTACAACCCAGTGTCTGAGACAAGAACTCCTTTGCAACCAAAGGATTCTGAGTTCATTGCTCCAAAGAAACTCTGTATACAAACCACCAGCATAACTTTTCTCTCCAAGTCTATCTCTCAAACACCCTCCCCAAGGCCTGTATTTATATGGAGGAAATAAGGCAGTTTCGCAAGTTGAGGAGGTTGAGACAGTTAAGGTAATTAAGGAAAAAGGCTTAACTAATCTCAAGCTATCGTGTGTTATTATTTTTAACTGTTAAGGGACACATTCGCGGGTATGTAGAAGAGAAACCCGCGAATGATTCGTGACTTACCACAAGGGCAACCCGCGAATACATCCATTCGCGACTTGCAGCAACCGACACTCGCGAATGACTCATGAGTTGTATAAAGGGAGAGTCGCGAATACAACCTAACATAGTAAAAATGTCAAAGTAACCAGCTAGATAAAGGAAGAATGTATTGTGCAGCAAACCAATCTATAGTACCCTGGGAAAACCTCAATCCATAGATGTCCTTTTGTGTACCAACATGAGGAATGTCGGTACTCGGACGGAGAGGTGCCATTTAGGCGGATAAAAGATGCCCCCTAATGTGTGAGGTCAGAGGGAAACGATGGCCGAAATACATTATAATCATTATCTTTGGGGAACTCAGAAATCCAATGGAGCAGAAAGAGTACCTGAAACAAATACATAGTAATGTCAAATACAAAGTTACATCTGAGGATGCTATGTTCAATTTACTGGAACACTAGCTCCTTTACAATATTTGATTACATCATATGATAAGGGTAGAAACCACGTATATTACAAAGGTGGATCGGAGCCACAATACAATAATGATGAGTCTTCAAAGATCTGGAAGCTGGATATCAGAATAGAACATGGTCTTGCGCAACTTAGCCCAAAGTGAGGGACTAAGGTCTTCATAAATGATCCCAAAGAACCAGTACAATCCAAGCCATGTGAATAAGGGTACGTTGAAGTCGAATATGGAGAGGATTCAATAGTTTGTCAACCAATAAGTGATAATTGACAACTGAAGCAAAGGAATTCACCAATGATGAAAGTGAATCCTAAGGTACGATCGTCAAAACTCTAGGTCTTCGTCATCAGGAGGTGTTGAAACAGAACCATACTATGATAAGGAAGGCAATAGATCCTCCAACGGATCACAAGAGTGACTAGGAACTGGGCAAAAGAAGGGAGACACAAATAGATAACAGATATAATAATGATGGGATCAGGTGATAGATCAGACATTGGGTATTTGAACATTGAGCACAACACAGAGATGACCCAAGGCAGCGCATAACCTATAGAGAGGACAACTAGACTTATCTGTCATGTAGGGGACATGATCAAATTCCCCAGGTATAACGGACAAGAGGAGGAGTAAGAAAATCAAAGTGATAGCTGAACACAAGTGGACACTGAAACGTGGATATTGGAAAACAAAGAGTGCTATGTTCAAGGATGACATGCTACCATTACTGAAAACAAGAGAAAACTTCTTCCTTACCTTCCCTGTTAAATTTTAATGAGTCCAGGAAAGCCAACTCGGTTCCCTCTTCATTTTTTAACAAGATTGAAGAGATGGGAAAATAATGCTTGATAGTATCCCCTCTTTCTTGTAGAGTTTAACGAGTCCAAGAAAGCAAACTCGAGACCATCTTCATTTTTGGCAAGCTCGAAGAAAAGAAAGAAGAATGTTTGATAAGGCACTGATTCGTGGATTTTACGAGCCCGAACTAGTACATGCTCAACGGTGTTTTCATAGTTTAGAGAGTCTGAAAAATCCAAAGAAGACTCCAGGGGGGTCCTTTTTCGTACAATTTACTCTCCTGAGGCCGAAAAAGTATAAAACAAACCAAAGAAGAACTCTCTTAACTTCCGAAGAAGAAAAGGCGCACCTTTTTCGTACTTAGTCAGGAAGGTCCGAAAAAGGTTAAATTACCACCTACCCAACGCTCCTTCAAAAGAAGCATATAGCCTAAGTTTTACGAGTGTGAAGGAAGGCAAGATCACTCAGAAATATCCATTTGATTACGAGAAATGGGTCTTACAAAAATAAACTCGATGCTTTGTTCTTTAGGGTTTAACGAGCATGACAAAGACATAAAGTACACTCGAAATCTTTTTCATGTTTTGGTCCAGAGCACGAAAAAGAGAAAACTAAGCTCATACCGTGGGTTCCTTTTCCGTAAGTTTAGTCCCTCAGGTCTGGAAAAGAGATAAACCTATACCTGAGAATACTCTTCTCAATTCAAAAAGAAAAGGGAGGGATACTTTCTCGTATTATTCCACATGGTCCGAGAAAGAGATAACCTACCACCAATGTGGATGCCCATTCACATATTCTTAACGAGCCTGAATGGACAAGTTTACTCGACAGTTAAGTCTATTTTGAGGAGTCAGACTTGGGCCTAAAGAAACTCATAATCTTTCCCGTGAAGTTTTAACGAGTCCAAAAAAGTCAACTCGCGGCCTCCTTACTGTTTTTAATGAGCTCAAAGGAGAGCAGAAAGAATGCTCTAAAGGCGAGGAGACGAGTGTCATAAGGCAGGCGAAACTAGTTCCAGGCGCAAGGAAAAAACCTATGCATAATGCAAGGAAAGCGAGCAAGATAAGGACACTCAGGGAAGGTCTCCTCGGGGTAAAGGGTGTCAAGTTGCAAAGGCGAAATGATACAAGGCTTAGCAACAATGAGAACAAAGATGAGGTCTTATACAACGAGCTAAAAGCGTGGAAGCTGGCATCAAGCTCATAAGCGCGAGCAGGGCACATGTAAATGCAATTACAACTTGAACAACAAGGTGAGGCCCATAAACAGTTGTGAATCCAACTAATAATCCTGTCTCCAAGAAACAACAACATCAGAAGAAACGATCCGATGCAGGTCACTTTGGCAGAAACACTTGTGACTTTGCTATCTTCTACAAAAGGAAAAGTCAAGGCAGAATCAACCGAAGAAGATTCTATAGGACCAAGGCTCGAGGGTTTATAATCAATAAGATCAACCTCAGAAGAGAAGCGAAAATCAACAAGGGAGATAGAGTCTACAGGAACAAACTCAATATCACAGGAGTTGAGAAATTCATAAGAAAAAATCAAACTCATCAGGATCACTGACTTGCTTTTCAAATGAAGAATCAAAAGACTCAACAAAAACCAACATAAGAAAAAGGGAAGGCTTACTAAGAA
This sequence comes from Pseudotsuga menziesii, assembly GCA_001517045.1. NCBI lineage: Eukaryota > Viridiplantae > Streptophyta > Pinopsida > Pinales > Pinaceae > Pseudotsuga > Pseudotsuga menziesii. The sequence goes on along the minus strand of LPNX010732619.1, from coordinate 101,961 downwards.
AATCAGGGTTAGAATTAATCACAACTGAAAAATAAGGTCAGACTGTATCAAAGACTCCAGGAAGACTTCATCCGAAGGGAGGAAATCATCCGAGATAGGACACATATCAGAACTTTCAAATGGATGGACAGAGTGGAGAGAAGGCTCTACAATATGTATAGGGTGACTCACCCGATCAACTGTTGGGACCAAGTCCTGAGATGGTAAGCATGAAAACAGAGGCTGCCTCTCAGTAGCAATTGAACACAAATGACAAGAAGCCACATAGTTCACCTGTGGTGGGGTAGTGTCTACAGAAACACTGGGAATCAATAAAGGAAAGACTTGGTCTCTAGTTGGGTCAGGAGATGGATCAAGAAAATCCAACTGATCGATAGTGAAAATTTCTTCGCCATGATTAAAGTACATCACATGAAAAAATGTTGACACCACAGCTTGCATGGCATAGACATAATCACGTCCAAGGAGCATATTAAAGTCCAAGGGGTCTTCTATTACCATGAAGTCAACTAAGACGGTCTTCCCACCCAAAGTAACAGGTGTTTGAGGAAGAATTCCCAAGGCTAGACAAGTTCTTCTATCAAACGCCAGTAACTGACTAGCAGTCGACACAAGGCTGGGAGATCCCATACCTCGCCAAGCACGAGCAGGAAAAATACTAACTGAGGCTCCTTCATCAACAATGCAACGAGCAATTGTATAGGGTTCAACTTTGAACTTTATCTGGAAAGGTGCATGGGAAGGAAGGCGCGGCTCAACTAGGCTATCCCAATCAAATGAAGCAATCCGAGAGCTTGGTGGGGGTTGATCCGAAACAAGTTCAGTGACCCCTTGTTTAGTAAGATCTGAACTGGCAGTGAAGAAAATGTGACTAGTAGACACTTCACTCTCCAAAGGAAGAGTGGGATTGATCGATACTGGGATCGATTCAACCGCTTGGTGAAAGTCACTCTCCGAAGGGAGAGTGGGATTAACCAAAGATGACATTGGTTCAATCACATGAGGAGCACTCTCCAAAAGAAGAGTGGGATCGACCACATCTGAGATTTGTTCGACCACTTGATCAACCAAAGGTTGAGTAGGATGTTGAGAAACTATAGGGTGTTCAGAAGAACGAAAACCATGAGTCTTGGACCACACTCTTCGCACCTCTGGGATAGCAGGGCACAGATGAGTAAGATGATCTCCCTTGCATAGCACACAAGGGAACTTAGGATGATGCTTCGAATGACCATTTTTCTCAACGGTATCAGCATGACTAGCAGTGGCTGACTGCTTGCTCTCAACATGACCTGCAGAAGATGAGAGTTTGCCCCCAGCGTGAACAACAGAGGCTGGGTGACTGGGTCCAACCTCACTAAGAGAGGCTGGTTGTTGAGAGACTCCATAATGTTCAAAAACAGGATGACCATGAATCCAAACTCTTCGTACCTCCGCAAGAGAAGGGAATTTATAAGTAAGGTGGTCTCCCTCACAAAGCTTACAAGGAAACTTGAGCTTGTGTTTTGAACGGGTAGACTTGTCAACAGTGTCAACATGACTTGCAGTGGTTGACGAATTGTCTCCAGCGTGAAGTACAGAGGCTGAGAGACTGCCCCCAGGGTGCCTGGCATAGGCCGAGAGATTGGGTCCAACATGACTTGTAGAGGTTGGACGGGCACCATTAACGTGAACAACAGAGGTTGAATGGTTAGGATCAACATGCTTTGCAGCAGTTGAGTGTGTGCCCCTAGCGTGAGCAACAGAGTCTGGGTGAACGGATCCAACATGAACAACAGAGGTTGGATGGGGAGGTTCAACTTGAACACCAGAGGTTGAACGAGTGCACTCAACATGAACACCAGAGGTTGAGTGACCAGATCTGACATGACCTGAAAAGGTTGGAAGGATCCCACCAGCGTGATCACCAGAGGCTGGATGGATAGCTCCAACATGAATAATAGAGGTTGGATAGGAAGGTTCAACTTGAAAACCAGAGGTTGAATGGGTGCACTCAACGTGAACACCAAAGGTTGAGTGACTGGATCCGACATGACCTGGAAAGGTTGGAAGGATCCCACTAGGGTGATCACTAGAGGCTGGATGGATAGCTCCAACATGAACAACAAAGGTTGGATAGGAAGGTTCAACTTGAAAACCAGAGGTTGAACGGGTGCACTCAACGTGAACACCAGAGGTTGAGTGACTAGATCCAACATGACCTGCAGAGGTTAGATGGGTGCCCCCAACTTGAACAACCGAGGCTGGGTGGTGAGGTTCAACTTGACTTGCAGAGGTTGAACGGGTGCCCCCTTGCTTATGTGCTTTCTTCCTATTCCTCCTTCTTTTACTCCTTTTAGACTGTCAGTTATTAGTATCAGTACTTTCACCGCATGAGGTAGAAGGAGGAGGAGAACTAACTACAGGTGAAGGGGAAGTAGGGTTTTGATGCTCTTGATATAAAGAGCTCACTTGAGAAGCATCAGGAGCATTCAGGACAATGGGAGTGGAAAAAAACCACACCGGTAGCCCTAGGGTGAATCCCAGAAGATTCAAGGTGGCCATTAAGGGAACACCAACATTCCCTGTGAGAGGAATAGGACAAGGAGCTCCCCTCATGGGGATCTCTTGGTTGGTGTTCAAAGGGGTGTTAGCCATAGATTCAAAACAAGAGACAAAGTCTGAGGTTGATGGTCAACCAAAATTACAAAGCAGACACCTAAAGGCCCACTAAGTACAGACAAACCACACAACACTCACTAAAAATTCCTAAAGCCCAATAGACAAACAGGTATAAGATGTACTTTCCAGAAGAAAGCTGATAGACAGTTACTTGGCGTCCCTATAGATGTTCTTAGGCACAAGCGGAGGAATCACCCACCGCCCTCCCACACTTTCTACCGGGGTTACCTTCCAAGTCTGTCCAAGGTCAACTAGAAATAACCTTCCGGTGTACCTGTGTATGAACCCTAGATGTCAAGAGACTAAAGGCTACCTTAACTACACCAACAGTCTAGGGGGACAGTCGTCAACCGAACTCGTACGCATGGGCAGGGTAGCTGAGCCCGAAACTTTGTCTAGGACAGAATCCCCAGATGCGTAAAAGTCCTAAGTTACATTTTGACAAGGATTCGGAGGGTTATCTCCTCTGTCCAAGCCTCCACGTAGCCTAGTGCTTAACTCCCATTTGAGAGGAGCTTCCCAGATACAGTCGATGAAGTCAAGGATTTACCTAGTGAAAGGTCCACTACGTCTGAGTTTTATAACTTGTGGGAAGTTTACACTTCCTAGCCCACAAGTCTGGCCTAAGCTAGTAGGTGAAAGGCCCCTAAAAAACAAAACTTACTAGTAAATTTTAAATTATACATTCATTTTAAAGGGTTGTTTCTTACTCAAGAGGAAATGGAATGGTAAACTGGTGGTGTTTTGACTCAAAATTGAAACAAAATGACTAAGGAAAGAGATATTGTTATCTCCCAAAATGACCACCGTCATTTTGGGTGATAGAATGAGTCAAAACTTTATTTCTGTGAGTCATGGCCTTCAATTTTTAAAATTTCAACTTTCGGCAGTTAAAATTGTCTATTTTAGCCTAGTTAGCTGCCGAAACAGGCTATTTTCGGTAGCTAAGGTGGTTGGTCAGAATGAATTTAGTTGCCGAAAATGTTTCCATGTGCAAATTTTAAAGATCGTGCCCGTACTCATCCACACGTCAAATGAGCCTGTTGTAACCGTCAAAAGAACTTCCAGATGCTGAGTATAAGTTGGATTGCACAGCTGTTCTAAAACGAGCTTAGCTCAGTGTTCAGTTTGCAAATGGAAAGGTGTCAAATTGTTAAGTTTGAGGTGCCGATGTCGATGCCTATCACTACAAATGTCAAATGCCCGAGATTACAAGCAGCAGCTAATAAGGAAAGAAGATCACGCAAATCTTGCATGTTCGATTTGTGTTCAAACTGCAAAATTATAGCTATTTGCTCAGCCAAATCAAATATTTCCAACTTAGCCACGATCGAAGGAGATTTTCATCGAGCTGCTTGGTTTTATGAGTTGGTTGACAGTAAATCGTTAGCTCTTTCTTTTGTCTGAAGGATATGCTTCACTCTGTAGGGACTTTGAGGATTTTTACACTTGTTGGTTGTATCATCGTATTCAAGATTTGCAGGCCGTGGAAGAAGATCTGTGCAGTATTAAGGGAAACCTGGAAAGGAGCATTCACATTCAAGAGAGCAAGATGATCATGCTACAATTCCAGAGGGCAAGGAGGCTGTTTCGAATGATCCTGTTCATGTCGCTGATGGTAATCGGTCAGATGCAGATCAAAGTGAAAACCGACAACATTTTGAGACAGTAGCTAAATTGGAAAAGCGTAGGGAGCATTTTATTGTGTTCGAACTTGAAGGAGTACTTTTGAGCCTGTTTTTGCGAGTAAGATCAGTCCTTTTGTATTCGCCAGTGAGAAACAATGGCTCAGGAAAGTGCTGTTGGCTTTTGAAGAGAATGGGTCATCTTAACTTGGTCATCTTCATGGCAATAACCAAAATGATATTGACAGATGGCATAGTTCTTCAGTTTTCCATTGGAAATGTCAAGATGAACTATTCGACTTGTCCATATTTCATTGAAGTGTGTTACATCTGTCGAAGACTTGAAGGAGGAGAAGATTACATCCCGATTGTGAAGCAATCGACTCCAAATTTTGTGCAGCTAGTTAAGGATTCGATCCACCTTTCCAGTCCATATTTTTAGCCTTGATATAATAGTGCTACAGGTGGCAAAGAGAGTCAGTCTTCCCAGCTTTCAAGCATCTTTTAAGGCAGCAGTTTTACAATGAATGCCACATCATCCAGATCAAGTCTGTTATGTTCCAATCAAAGTCCACCGAGCCTTGGAAGGCTAACTGCACTTCACCAACCACCAAGCACAAGAAAGGAGACCAACTCATCTTCATTTCCTTGATTTTAGGGATCAGTCCCTGTCTTTTGCATTTGCTGTTCTAGTTTACTAGCGTTAACTCAAACAAGATCCATGTTTTTTGGATCTTGAAACTACTTTGTAAAGACTATAAAGTCTGAGTACTGAGGCTGAACGAGGGGGTTCGAGCTTGGAGAAACTTTGCCTTTGTTTTGGTTGCTTATTCTAATAAAGAATCACAGTTTCCTCTTGTTATTGTGATCAGACTTTTTCATCCACCATTAGGCTGCACTCTGTTTGAATTAGCTTAGCTTATGCTCATAATTTAAATAGAGGAACTTCTTATTGCTTAGTGTGACCCTGCGTTATGTGTGTACTTGGTTGTATAAACCCTGCATGTTAATGTACTTGGTTGTCTCAGTAATATTCTTCATACCTTACTGTTATTTGGCATCTGATTTACAGTTTCTAAGAGCACTGGCTCATTTAACTATTTGATAAGCAATCTCTCCATCGTGCTATCTTAGTATCCCCTCGATCCACCTACTGAAAAGCATTGAATTCTTAAGTTACCTGGAATACCTAGCTTATAACCCTAGGTAGTTTCCTGGAGTGATAATAGATATGATATGCAAAAGCAAAAACTATTCTCTTTATATTTTCAAATAGAAAAATTGAAAGCCAAAAGATCAAATCTTTTTTTATATTTTTCCAAAAACAACGATATGCTATGCAATCTAGACTAAAAACCTAATCTACATGCATATAAAGCAAACATATGTTTTTATATTTTTCTTTTATAAATGCAAAAGAAAAATCACCCTATCAACTAATGCAATCAAGTACTGAAAGCAAAGAAAATAGACAACTACTCTACTCCCCACAAGCAAACCCTAGGTTTCCCTAAAGGTAGATATCAACCTCTCTTGAAAAAGAAAACTTACGACAGTAAATAAGCCAACAACTTTGGAATGAAAAGACCGAGCAAATAAGACTGATATAAACAAAGGTCAAGAAGTCCCAAGCATCAATCTAGACCTACAAACAAAGGCTGCTCAGTACCTTGTCCAACAAGGTCAAGCCAAAGAAAGAGGTGGGGGGGGACAAGCAGCAAAAAACAAGTTCTTTTTAATTTTCTTTTATAAAGGCAAAAGAAAAACTACCTACAAGTTAAAAACATGCAGATAACAAGAACAAAGCAAAAGGGTCTCTGCTATACAATCACCAAACAAACTCTAGAATGCCCTAAAGTCAGTATAAAACCTACTTGGAAGGAAGGCTTGTATAAAAAACAAGTCAACTAGTTTGGCAAGGTGAAGTTAACCAACAAAAGAAGAAAGAAACCAACACCAATAAGTTTTTGAAATCAAACCAAGGTCAAGAACAGAGGCTGACCAAAAACATAAGCCAAAAATCAAACCAAGCAGAGGAGGTAGGGGAGAAGAGCAAAGAACAATCGTAATGCTATAAAAAGCTTAAAAGCTAGCATGCACCTAAAATGCACTAGACTTGAGCGAACTTGAATCAAATACACTGTATAAAAGCAAAGAACTGAAACACACAGGCTAACAGAACCAAAAGACAACCAACTAAGGAAGGCTAGGAACCCTAGCTTGGGTGCAAACAATGACAAGAATCACTGCAGGCTTACAAAGGAAAGTGAGAATCAACCACTGTCAGAAGACATACTGAAAAAACAGAGCCCAAAACCCTGAACACAGGTTTGGACAAAGACACTTCAACCTACAACCCAAACCGGCCAAAAATACTTCAGCATGCAGACAGTAAACAATCCAATCAAAAAGGCTCAAGGGCTTCCGAAAAAGCACAAACTGTGATCAACAGAGGCACCCAGACAAGCCAAACAACATTTATAACAAAAATCCACTCAGAAACAGGGATTACCCAAAGCAAAGACCAAACTGACTTTAACTTAAAAATCCCTACTTCCAGGAGTATTCACGACTGTCTATAAGGGCAGGTCGCGAATGATTCGCGACTGTCTAGTCCAGCAACCCGCGAATACAAAGTTGTATTCGCGACTGTCTAGAACAACAACTCGCGAATGGGTATAAAACTTTCTCCAAAACAAAGAAAAAACCCAGGACTTTCAAATACTGAGGCAAGCATGAATCAGGATGCAAGATCACAAATAGACTTCAAACAAAAAACTGGCCAGGAGTAACAGAATCAACCTAAAGCAACCTAGGCTTCCCCAGTGGAGTCGCCAGTTTTGTTGTACAAGATAATACACCTAATAACCTTAGGTTTGGAGTTACCAACATACTCAATAAATTGCAGACAATTGACTTCTAAAGTGCAGAATAGGAAATAGGAGGGTTAGAAGAACTTACTCAATTAACGAAGGTCGATCCTTGCTAGCCCTCTTCTGCTCTGCCTCACTTCCAAAGTCTTTAGGATTGTCCCTCTTTCACCTGTCAAAATCCAATCTTCTAGATACAAGATACTTCATATATATATAAACAAGTTAGATAAATCATATGTAAGATGCATAAACATAAACATTTATCAAACCATGATATATGAGACACATATGGAAGAAGTAGTCTATTTATTATCAATACTGGAAAGAGTTAAGGTTACAACCCAGCGTCTGAGACAAGAACTCCTCTGCAACCAAAGGATTCTGAGTTCATTGCTCCAAAGAAACTCTGTATACAAACCACCAGCATAACTTTTCTCTCCAAGTCTATCTCTCAAACACCCTCCCCAAGGCCTGTATTTATATGGAGGAAATAAGGCAGTTTCGTAAGTTGAGGAGGTTGAGACAGTTAAGGTAATTAAGGAAAAAGGCTTAACTAATCTCAATCTATCGCGTGTTATTATTTTTAACTGTTAAGGGACACATTCGCGGGTATGTAGAAGAGCAACCCGCGAATGATTCGTGACTTACCACAAGGGCAACCTGCGAATACATCCAGTCGCGACTTGCAGCAACCGACACTCGCGAATGACTCGCGAGTTGTATAAAGGGAGAGTCGCGAATACAACCTAACATAGTAAAAATGTCAAAGTAACCAGCTAAATAAAGGAAGAATGTATTGTGCAGCAAACCAATCTATAGTACCCTGGGCAAACCTCAATCCATAGATGTCCTTTTGTGTACCACCATGAGGAATGTCACCACTCGGACGGAGAGGTGCCATTTAGGCGGATAACACCAAGTTTGGATTAAGGAGGGGTGTTAGGATAATTATAATCGTCCCTTGACCACCATATTCTAAATATCATTTCCTAGCTTAGAGTATGTTATGGGAACTCTTCTGGGCCCACCTATCACTTGATGCGCCCATTTGCATGAGTTTAGGAGCTCCAAAGGAAAATCCCTATAATTTAGGAACCCAAACTAAGTCATGGGAGTCCCATCATATGTTCACCCTAGTCTATGTTGAGTTATCCTCCAATAGGCATAAGTTAGTTCATCTCTAGTTAGCCTAGCACCACATTTGCATGAATTAAGAAGGTTAGGTGCATTTTCCTACATGCCTTATCAATTACCTAATTGTGAACTAATTTAGTTGTCTTCAGTTAAACTAGTGAGCCTCCGGTGGTGATTTTCCCACAGTTAGTGAGCTATGGAGTTACTCCAAGTTATGGAATTCGAATCATACCTAGTTGATTCGAATCCTCCTTATTGAATCATCATTATATTACACACAAATTAATTGTAATGAGAGTAATGTTATGCTGACGATTTTTTTGTTTCTTGACTATCAATTTCACCATGATTGTTTGATCATTGTAGTGAATTTCTTCTTCCTTCTTCAAACTTCTTTCACAATGAGGTTCAACCAGAAGCCTGAAGATCCTAAGCTTCGATAAATGAAATAAGGCACTCAATTATTTTATTATAATTAAGGTTGATGTGATAAGGTAATTTTAGATAATCTTAGTCAAACGAAGGCCTTAATCAAGTTAGGAGTGAAGTTCATCCTTGTAAGGTCATTGCAATCATGTAAATTTGAATAATCTTATTTAGGATATGCCTTAACCGATATCTATTGTTTCAGAAATTCTAGTGCCATATATCATATTGTTGTGTGGTTCTTAGGAGTGAAGATCATGTAAATTTGAATAATCTTATTTAGGATAGGCCTTAACCGATAATTATTGTTTACGAAAATTTAGTGCCATATATCATATTGTTGTGTGGTTCGAGCGATATCGAATATGGAAAATCTATGCAATTTGATTGACCTGAAACAATGACAGGTCAATCCAATTATCAAAAATTAAAAGTTCACACACAATCAAAATTAATTAATAACTTTACAACCGCATTTAAATTATCTCTATAGCGAATAAATCGCATCAAGATAAGGCTTGATGGTTAGTCAAAGTTCGTTTGATGATTCCTTAAAAATTTAGTTGTTTTATGTGGAAAATATAACCCACTGTTCGTTCCATTCACTTTCCGTTCACTTTCTGGAAAATATACATATACCCCACTGTTCGTTCCGTTCACTTTCTGGAAAATATACATATACCCCACTGTTTTGTTTTGTGTTGTGTGGTTCTATTCACTATTGACCATTCTAGTCCATAACTTAACAATGTAGTCAATACGATGAGTCAAGATGGAGTAGATTCTCTTCATAAGGACTAAATATACATCTATCAATAGAGATTTTTCTATCAATAATTTGTTAATTCTCAATAACTTTCTTCTCAAGATTTTTCGTATTTTATGCAACAAGACTAAGACGAGTATTTGTCTGTATAAATAATTTATATATTCTCAATCATTCTCTTCTGAAGTTTTTCATATTTTCTGCAAAAGACTAAGTCGAGTATTTGTTTGTATCAATAATTTGTATACTCTCAATCATTTTCTTTTGAAGATTTTCGTATTTTCTGCAACAGGACTAATCGAGTATTTGTCTTCAGCGTAAACAAGTTAAGTGAACAGCATGTTGGAAAAACGTAATTACTCGCAGATCTGTACTTGACTCTCAGCCGACTTTGTCAAAGTCCGTACGAGTCGAGATCTTGTCTGTCAGTTTGACAAGAAGGGAAAGCCCACAATTCGGCTCTGTAGTCCAGTCGAATTTATTTCTGAAGCTAAGTTGTTAGGTAGATAGTTATTACAGTCTTCAATGGCAAGTCAGTCGGCCCATGTAGTAGCAATTTTCAAATTGTCTATAAATAGAAGAAGTATTTTGTAAATCAGTTAACACAGGAGGAATACAGAATTAGACAGTAGAGGAACTCCGGGTGAGAAAGAGAAGTCGAAGCTCAAGCTTCTGTGCATGTGATTTAGTCGAAGAGCTGAAGCTCTGTAGACCGACGAGTCTGGAAAGACAAGTCTGGACCGACCAGTTTGTAACTGACAAGTTTGTAATACTTTGTATTTCTGCATAGTTAATATATGAAATAGTTTGTGGTTGAATGCATGTTTGTTTGGCTGCACATATTTCCAGATTTACGCCTGTAAATGTCTTTTACAGTTACTGATAAGTAAAAGAACAAGAACCCATAAAAATCTCACTGCGTGAAAGTTCCAGGTTTTACGACACATTGGTCGACTCAAGTCTTCCTACATATTTGGGCATATGTTTCTCATAAGTTATTTGGATTTGTAAATGTGTCTATTTTACCTCATTTTACTCACAGGTGAAAAGTATTTGTATTTTCTTAAGTCTTTAGACTAAGAAACATATTCTGCAGATTTCGACCAAAGTAAGCCGACTAGAGTGGTCGAAGAGCCGACTTGATTGGTCGGTGAGTCAGGCGACTAAAGCAACCGACTTAGTCGAAGGTCCGACTTGGTCAGAGTAAAAGTGGTCGAGGTAAAAATCGGTCGGAGAAGTAAGTCGGAGTAATTTCGGTCGAGTGAAGGACTGACTAAAATTTGTAAACTTGTCTAGTCGGATATAGACAAGTTTCACCGACTGGTGGAAAAGTAAAGTGGTCGGCGTGAAAGGTAAAAGTGAAAATTTGAAATTTGAATATTGACTAAGCCCTAAACTCAAGTTTAGTCGGCTCGGTTTTGGCTATCACAACAGTCAATACCAGTTAATGGGGTGGCCTTTTTTCTTTGTATATTCTCAATCATTTTCTTTTGAATATTTTTGTATTTTCTGCAACAGGACTAAGTCGAGTGTATGTCTCTATTCAGCGTAAACAAGTTTAGGGTGGCTTATTTTCTTTGCTATTCACACTGATACAAACTAATAATATTTTTTATTTCACACAAATACATTCACACACAATAGGTTATATAGTTGGTCTCCATTTAACTTATTCTAAACATGAAGATAGGGGTTGAGATAGTTGGTCTCAATTTAACTTATTCTAAACATGAAGATAGAGGTTGACAGAATATCTCAATCACACACTAAAATAAGATCTAAGATCTCTCCTATATCTAACAAACTCAAACCAACTCTAACGTAACCATTATCTCTAACATCTCCCTTTAATGGTTACATTGTAAAACTTACAATACTAAATCACAAATTACAATACTTGTCATTTGCCTGATTCTTTGTCTCACTAGTCTTCATTAGCACTTACATCCACTATTCAATCCTAGGGTTTCTGCTATTTTCTTCACCATTCTTTCGAGCTTCCCACTGGATTCATTTAAAATATAACCGCTTCGGACCATCAATGAAACAATTGAAATGATCAACAATATTGACATACTAGGCTTGTCCTAGCTTCCACAATAGAGTTGTCAAATAATGAATCATCCCATGGACATTCCTCCATCTGTTGGATACTTAGCTTTCGGCTATCCATTAGTATCTAAGATAATAGTTTGAATACAAGATGTATTAAAAAATTGATCAAACAACTTGGCCTTCATCGCTTCACACAACCCATCAGTCCTTACAATCAAATAAATAACATAATAAAAACTGCAATCAACAACTAAACACAGAACGAAATAAATATAACATACACACTTTACATCAAACCAACCAGAACTAGTTCATGATGAAAGCTCACAACTCCACACTTTAAATCCTCAAGCGCTTCTTTGTACGTGATAGCTGCTATAGTCGCGTGAGTTTCAAAAACATGTAAGTTCAATCCATTCAATGGACTTCGCTGTTGGTCCTTTGGATGGACCGAACGTACATGTTTGTTAAGGATGGCCACTATAGTCAACCGATTACTTCTCAATTGAACTAATGACTTGGTAATTAAGATGGGTTCAACAACCAAATGATTTCTCTTCCTCTTTGGAAGATTTCTACAATGATTTAGATAGCGCACTTTACGGCTTTCTGCAACAATTTGGATTTTAACTTTCATCATCGTTAAACTCTCTATAGATCATATCTTGACTCCAACCATACAACCCACAGGATTTATGTTCCCCTTATGTAATAGTGGAATGAGCGAATCCTCTCGAGCTCTTTACAAACATTGGTGGAAACAACACAGGAGGTGTCCATCATGGAATCTTGACTCCAACTACCATGCTTGATGCTATTGAATTTTCCTGACACTTGTGTTCAACATATCTTATTTATTCATTTCCATTCAAAATATTTTTACCGTATTTGTTGTGATTGGTAGGTTTGTTTCTCTGGGAGATTAGCATTGATAAATCAATGGAAACGAACACGGTCAATAGAAATATTTCTCGCTAGAAATATATGCTCAGTTTACGCATACGAAGCTCCAAACGCAACATGTTTGGAAGTGCTCCGAGTTAGATGACATTGGTATCTTTGGATTTGTTTTCACGGGGATTCGAATACAAAGCTTGCACTGTTGTGGGTTGGAAGAGGTGGCAAAGCTTGGATGGTTAGATGTTGGTGGGTTGGAAGAGGTGGCAAAGCTTGGACGGTTAGATGTTGGTGGGTTGTCTGAGCTAGAAGTGTTGCTGAGTACTGTAATGTGTATTTCGAATCAATTAACTGTGGTCACATACACCATCTCAATGGCCTCTTAACATGGTTGCAATTGAGAAAGATGCTTGGTTGAGTTATAATTATCTATGTTGCACGAGTTTCTCGAACATCGGAATATAGGGAACGTGGGTATGAGTATCAGATACTTTAAGAGGTTTCCTCCAAATTTGTAGGAAACAGGAGGTTGGAAACGTCAATAATATATATTAAAAAAATAATTAAAAAACATGAGAAAAGAAGAAACATAGAGAAAAAAAGAAACATTAACACAAATCAGATGACTTAACTTATCCTTGTATTACGGTCGTAACTAGAGCCTCTTAATAGATGGAAATGACAATAAAATCAAAATTACCATCCATGTCATCCATGTCATTGATTATATAAGGTAGACTCTTTCTAAAGTGGGGAATTTTAGAAGTTATAGTCCCTATATTTGTGGTTATATGTATACAATAAGTTTTTAGTTTTGTGTCAACTATGATTAAAATGTATTAGAATATTATATGTTTACAAAACATTCTATGTCAAGGTATTTGCAAAGGTATATAATTATTCAAATTTAAACTATTATAAAATAAAAAAAACAAGATATTTTTTTAGTTAAATGTAATATATTAATTTAGTTTTAAAGTAAGATTTAAAACCATTTCCAATTAGTTAAAAGTTTGTGTTTTATTCATAAAGTAGATAGTGAAATAAATAAATTTATTTTCTTTTATTCAATAATATATAAAAAAGTCAAAATAAATCAGTGTAGGGATGATTGAATACTCTAGCACCAGGGTTAAATAGAGATCAGTGCACAAACTCGACAAGGTAGCACGAAAAAGACTTTTATTGCAGTTTACTTTTCTAGAGAATATTTTTTGAGTCAACCATATATATGTATGGTCGCAAGGAAATATGAATGTTATTAACAACCAACATGGCGATCATGAATGCGTGGAAGTTCCTGTTGCTGCCGCAACTGTTTCCCCCCCCAAAATTAATGTTTTAATTTCTGGGCCCCTCCTGATTAGTTTTGTGTGGCTTGATCGTTGAAATTTTAAGCTCCTTGAGCGTGTTTCCTTTCGTGTCTCTGAAGGTGGCTGTCAGTAATTTGTGTATGCCTTGTTCATTTTTTTTTTGGTTCAGGTCATGAATGTGTGGTCGAAGAGAAGAAAATTTGCTATTCTTCAGCGCATCCTCTATAAAAAGAAGCGAGGTTGGTTACAGCCGATCCTTAGCACTGCTCAAATACCTCAGTTTCCTTTTAATCGGGCCTCTTTTACTGCTGGATTGGGCGCTGCGAAGTTCCAACCCTTCCGCTGTTGCGGCTCCTAGACCTTTCTTTCGTCCGATTTCCTGAACCGTCTGATGCCCGATTCGTTTAGTTTAAAATTGCTTTTCCATAAGCTTCCACTCGCCCGCCGTTGCGGCCAGGAGGAGACAGTTAGCTTCTGATTCAAGTGTCATCCGACGTCCGACCTTATCGTCCCCCGCCCGAACTGAGTTTTCCACCCCGTCGCTTGTCCCCTGCCAGTGCTCCGTCCGCCGTTGCGGATGAGCCACCCCTCCTGGTTCCTAAAGCACTCTTCCCCCCGACATCCGATTCCCTTTTTTTGCCCATGTTTCTGCTCACCCGGTTTCTTTTTTTCCTCGCTATTGCGGCTCCTGAAGTCTCGTCTCATCCGATGCAGAAGTTGGTCGACCGCCGCTTATAATTTTTCCCGCCCAAAGCTGAAATCGATACCTTGTCCGAGCGAACCTGGCTAGTCTCTTGCGGATTTACAATGTTGGGCAGAGAATGTTTAAATGTTTAAAAAACTCCCCTTTGCAGCGAATGATGCATTGTGATTGTTTGCAGAAGGAATTCGGTGCTACTAAAGCGACCATGAGCTAAGACGTAACTTGGTCGGACCGGAACCGGCACGATCACAAGGAAGGCAAAACGCAGAAAAGGACAAAGCAAGCAAACGAAGGAGGAATGGACAGAGGAGGACTCATCTGTTACTGGTTAGAAGATAAAACGCTCATAGAGAATGATTGGAAAAACGCAGCGGCCAGAACAAGAAGCAGAATCGTTGAAGATATTGAAAAGTCACACGCTGGGGTGGCAGCCCAAGGGGCAGCAAGGGTAGTTTAAATAGAGGGAGAGAGGACTGAAAATGGGGATTTTTCCCTGGAAAACTTTTTATTTGTTTACTTTTAAGATGAACTACTTCGTTTTGCATAGGAACTGCAATTTTTTCCTGTCGAAGAGAGTGAAAAGCGAAATGTATCAATGCAAACTCAATGAATAATGTTGAAGAGGAACTATTTCGTTTTCAGCTGTGTTTCATTTACTGTAAGAGTATTCGATATTCTGAACCTATGTTCTTGCTAAATGTTCTTCAGTAATTTTTGGATATTTTCACTGTGATTAATAGATGTTGTGATAAAATGATCGGCTATCTGGTTATTTGAATATCTGTAAGTGTTCATGTGCTTTAGAAGAAGTATTAGCTACCTGTGATTCTTCTTTATGTATGTGAAAATGTATTGCTCACCCAAAATGATAACCTTGCTCCCTAGGGATAGTGTAGATAGTTAGCTTATTTCTTTTGTATCTGGTTTGGTTGCTCGCGAGCGCAAGACGAGAGGTAAGAACCTGTGCAGCACTTTGTGCCCGCTCCCTGCAACTTGATCACCCTACATTTAGTTAGGCACTTGCATATCATTTCGTTAAGTCAAAATGCAAAAACTCGGTTGGCCGGGCCGCAACTGGTAAAGCCTTAGTTTTGTTCCTTGACCTACGGTAGCCGGACCTCATACTGGATGGATTCCTTATTTCAAACAGTCAACGGGCTAGTTGGGAACATTGATTGGGGAGAATCCCTTACTGTTTCCGCCTGCGAATTTCCAGGCCTCAACAGTTTTTGGCGCTAGAAGGAGGGCCGCCAGTGCATGGCTGGCTGAGGAAACCTATTTTCCCGAGATTATTCCACTGGTTACAGTTCTGAAACTAGTGGACCGCGTAATCCAATTTCGGAAGAAGACAACAGAGAACATCTATATCCTGTTCGCAACGAAATTGTAAATGATCTGAGAAGACATACTTGGGATTATGTAAAGAAGATTGGAGGGTTGCCTGTTATCCATGAATTGCCTAGAAGAGAGTACAAGAGGAAAGATCGTCCTCTAATTGAAGATTCAGTGTTGGTTGGAGACTGGGAAGAACTTGTGGAAACTGCCATACAGGAGGTTGAATTTCCTTTGAACCAAGTGGTCCCAGACACTCCTTACAGTTCTCATGTTCACACCCCGGTTGGTTCATGTCCTCACTCTCCTGTTGGTTCACCCCCTCACTCTCTGCCTCAACTTATGGCCAGCGTTAACGCAAATCCACCAAATCCACCAAATCCACCGCCAGCTTGGAAAGCCAGATCACCTCTAAATCTGACCCCACCTTTGCATGACCTACCTCAAGCCTTTGAGAAGCTACTGCCCAAATTTGATCTAAATGAGAAAATCCTAGTGGATGACCACCTACAGAGTTTCTACTTGGCAATAGAAGGTCTGAAGGCTGGGGAACACGAAGATGCAGTGTGTAGACTGTTCCTGCACACCCTCAAAGGAGCTGCGGCCTCGTGGTATTTTGGATTGCCCGCTAAATCTATCCCAGACTGGGATACCTTCGAGAGAATGTTCAGGAGTAAGTACGCAGTTCAAAAGACTCACGCTGCCCTCATGAAAGGACTGTGTGCATTAAAGAAAGAGAAAAAGGAAAAAGTGCACAGCTTCACACAAAGGTTTGCAGCATATCTTAAAAATTTCTCTGAAACAGATAATCCTTCAGACAAAGTACTAATCGAATACTATACTTCAGCTTTGGGTCCTGATTTAGCTATGTTTGCAAAAGGTAGGGCTAAGCCTACCTTAACAGAGACCTATGAAGAGGCAGAAGTGGTGGAAGCAGAAAGAGAAAGTGTGGAAGACTATCCAGAATAATCAGGAGAGAAAGTTGCGGGAAGAAAAACCTTATTGTTCACTAAGCCTAAAGAAGAAAAGACACCAGACTATGAAAGCATGGCTAAAATGATGCAAAAGATATCCAATAAGATCATAGACTTAGAAAAGGAAAAAGAAGCACAAAAGTTCTTCAGGCCATATTATAAAAAAAGGGAGGATGGCAATCAGACCCAACCCCCTCCTCAAAAAACTACCTCCATGAATCTGACAGAGATAGGGATGGAAAATTTCTGTACTTTTCATCAACAGCCTCATTCCGAAAAGAATTGTCCGCAATGGATAAATTCAATGACATTGGTTATGAATCAGATGTTGGATTCAATATTAACGGAGGAATATGAAGATGAAAAGAACGAAAATGCTGCTTCCACTTCTACAAAAGGGCAGGAGGACGAGACCATGGCATTATGGAATTCTGTCTCCTTACTCGATGCAGAGGAGGAAAATACCCAGGGACGCAAAGATATCAGGGAGGCTAACATGACAACTAGGAGCAAAGTGGCGGTTAGTGATGACAGTCTTCTGCTCCCAAAGATTCGAAGGCTGCAAAGAAATACAAAGAAGAAATTTCAAGACGAATCATTGGCTGATCAGATTCCGAAATTTACCATTACCAGCCAGGATCCGAAGCAAAACAGAACGCTGCCTAAGCCAAACGATGAGAATGTGAGTGCTGATAAATTTCAGTCCAGTAGACAACTAATCGAATATGACATTGTCGAAGATCTAAAGAAGATAAAGGCAAACGTCCCACTGTTTGAAATGTGCAAAGTACCCCAACAGAAAGAAAAATTATTGAAGGCACTTGAAACGTCAGAAGAAAAGCTGCCCGCCGACAATCAGCCTTGGGACGAAGAAGAGATTGGAGAAGCTAGCATCGGAGGTAAGTCTAAAACCAAGCATCCACCTTTCCTCCTGACATTTGAGATTTTCAATCATAACGTACACAATTGCCTAGTGGACTCAGGGGCGTCAATTAATGTCATGCCCATATCAGTATGTAAGAAAATAAACGGACAGCCCAAGCCATCCACATGGAGGGTGGTGCAATTGGATAGGACAGACGTCAAGGTAATTGGTGAAATGGAAGATGTCCTGATCCGTCTGGTATCCAATGATAAAGTATGCCAAATTATTAACATCGTAGTGGCTGACATACCAGATGCTTATGGCCTAGTCCTGAGCAGAGATTGGTCAGCCAAATTAAATGGGTATTTCACCACAGATTGGTCACATCTTTGGTTGCCACACAAAGGGAGTCCTAATCAGATCAAGGTTTTGAGAGAACCTCACATGAAGTACAATGTCACTCAATTGGATGAGAAGAATATACCAGTCGAACCTGTATTGGGAAACTAATTTCTCGAGCTGGAACCAGGGAATTATCAAGTGGAAGAGGCCAGCAACACATCTGACACCCAGCCTAATCTCCTTCATTTTTCTCAGGCTGATGATATTGACTGTAAAATAGTAGATTTAGCAGTAGGAGAAAATTATTTCTCAGTAGATAATGTTTTTTGGACTTTGTTTTTTGATGGCTCGAAAACGTTAGAAGGGTCAGGGGCTAGCTGCGTCCTCATTGATCCACAAAAAAAAGCACTTCCTATCCTGTAGATTAGAGTTCGAATGTACTAACAATACGGTTGAATATGAAGCACTACTGCAGGGACTCAAGAAAGCAATCGAGCTACAGGTTAGTAATTTAAAAGTTTTTGGGGATTCGGAAATAATTGTAAAGCAAATAAGAAATCAAATACATTGTGTTTCCCCTCATTTGAAAGCTTACCAAAACGAGGTATGGGAGTTGCTTAAATGTTTTCATGCATTTAACATTATTTCAATCCCAAGAAAAAAAAATGCAGCCGCTGATCTTCTAGCTACATCAGCCGCCAGGTTGGTTCCCACTAATAACAAATGTTCTATTGAACTGCTTTTCAGGCCATCAGTTCCTGACATGATCACCAACCTACGAGTATTTGACGATGATCAGCAAATAATTGAATGCTTGACAAACGAGGAGGTTTTTAAAGGAGCCATTATCGACGATGAGGAACATCAGGCTGAAATGAAATATGACAATTTCATTCCCAAAGGGGTCAGGACGTTAGAGAAGATGTTTGACCTGAACGAGAAATTTAGAAGACCCGCTAATGTGAAGACGCACAGCTCAACGCTACAATTCGAGTTCATAAATTTAGGGACTGAAACGGAGCCTAAGTTCATGAACCTCGGCAAGTGCTGTTCACCAGCGGAAAGAGACAAGTTCCTCAGTTTGTTTAAGCAGTATAAAGATGTTTTTGCATGGACGTATGCAGATTTAAAAACCTATGACACTAATATCATCAAACATATCATTCCTATTAAAGCAGGCGTCAAGCCATATCAGCAACCGCTGAGGAGGATGCACCCAAAGCTGGAACCACTAATCTAGAGCGAAGTGAAGAAATTGTTAGATGCTAGGATTATTTTTAAGGTTCGGCATTCAGAATGGGTGTCAAATTTGGTGCCGGTCAGAAAAAAGTCAGGAGAAATCAGATTGTGCGTGGACTTTAGAAACTTAAACCGCGCATCAGACAAAGACAATTATCTGGTACCTCCCATGGAGCAACTTCTACAGATGGTTTCTGGTTCTGAATTGTTTTCATTGTTAGATGGATTCTCTGGCTACAACCAAGTAATAGTAGCTAAGGAAGATAGATTGAAAACAACATTCAGAACTAAATGGGGAACTTTTGCATACAGAAGAATGCCTTTTGGCCTAATTAATGCTGGCGCGACATTTCAGAGAGCTATGGATATAGCTTTTCGAGGACTGATTGGGCGAAGTGTGGTGGTCTACCTTGATGACATAAAAATATTTTCAAAGAAAAGAGGGGAGCACACGTTTCACCTAAAGCAAATTTTCGAGCGCTGTCGGAAGTATGGCATTTCCCTAAATCCTAAGAAGTGCGTATTTGCGGTCACAGAAGGCAAGTTACTAGGAAATATAGTGTCAAAAAGAGGCATATCTATAGACCTAGAAAGAATCAAATCCATTGAACAAATTCCCATGCCCCATAATAAAAAAGGAATGCAATCCTTCATGGGAACAATAAACTTCGTACGTAGATTTGTCCCTGATTTTTCCCAGACTGTTAAACCATTACAGCAGATGGTCAAACAAAATGCACAGTTTAAGTGGACTGAGACTGAAAAGAATGCATTCAGTAAAATCAAGACTGCTGTTGCACATGCGCCCTCTCTTAAAAGTCCAGACTTTGACAAGGATTTTATTATGTATACATTTGCTTCCGATGTTTCATTAGCAGCGATACTCACGCAAAAGGAAGAAGGGGGTGATGAATTCCCAATCTCTTTTATGAGCACTGGGCTACAAGGAGCTGAATTAAACTACCCATCCATTGATATGTAGGCATATGCAGTATTTAAGGCAGTAAAGCAATTCAGGCCTTATATACTAAAAAATCGTACCAAGGTAATAGTCCCTTACCCAGCTATAAGATCCCTTCTCATTCAAAAAGAATTAGGGGAAAGAAGGGGCAACTGGGTAACAACGCTTCAAGAATACGATCTTGAATTCAAGCCAGCTACTATAGTAAAAGGTCAAGGGTTATGCAAATTGATGACTGGGAAGACAAGCGATGAAGAACGAGCATGTGAAGATGAAGCTGAGTTGCATGTAACAGATGTTTTCCCTTTATTCATCACTCCTGAGTCTTGGTACAGAGACCTTGTGCATTACTTGCAGTCATGGGTGTTACCGGAACATTGGAGTTCCAAACAAAGAAGAGCTCTGCGTCTGAAATCAGCTTCCTATCAAATCATAGAAGGCGTATTGTTCAGAAAAAACTATGATGGAGTCCTCCTGAGATGCTTGGAGAAAGAGGATGCCGAGAAAGTAATGTCTGAATTGCACGATGGCCCGGCTGGGGGACATTACTCAGGGGACACTACAGCCCACAAGGTTCTCAGAGCCGGTTATTACTGACCAACACTTTTCAAGGATGCACATGCACACGTTAGAAAATGTGATACTTGCCAAAGGTGTGGTGGAAGACAACCCAGAGCAGCAGCACCCCTAAAGCTTGTCATGATTACAGAATCATTTGAACAATGGGGGTTGGACATTATTGGAGAAATAAAACCGAATTCTTCTCTGCTACACAAGTACATTCTTACTGCGACTGATTACTTCACTCGCTGGGTCGAAGCTATCCCATTACGCAAGATAAACGAAGACGAAGTCATCAGCTTCCTACAAGATCATATCATGACCAGGTTTGGAGTTCCAATTTCAGTAGTTTTTGATAATGCTAAATAATTTTCATCCATTAAATTGACTGCTTTTGCTCATGAGAGAGGAATAAAATTACATTATTCTTCTAACTACTATCCGCAAGGGAATGGCCTGGCCGAATCCTCCAATAAAAACCTCATTAGAATCCTGAAGAAAACTGTCATAGAAAACCAGCGAAGTTGGCACTCAGCCTTACCGAACACCCTATGGGATGACAGAGTTACCCCCAAGTCTGCATTAGGAACGTCACCTTATACCCTTGTGTACGGAAAGGAATCCATCCTGCCTCCCAATATTCTGCTACCGTCTTCCATACTAGCTCAAGAGTCTAGGGGGTCGGATGATAAGGTTCTGCAAATAAGAATATATAATCTCCTAAAAGCAGAAGAAGCCAGATCCAAGGCTAGAGAACGTTTCAAACAACAGTAGGAAGTAATCAAAAGGTGGTTTGACAAGCATAAAGCTGGAAAAAGGGACTTTGAAGTAGGAGACTTAGTTCTCAAGTGGGACCACCCCCATGATGAGAAAGGAAAGCATACCAAATTCCGGCAGTTATGGGTAGGCCCCTTTCAGATCATAGCCAAACTTGGCCCCGCCACTTATAAGCTGCAAGATTTACAAGGATGGGAGGAGAACTTGCCAGTTAATGGTTTGGTTCTCAAGCCCTACTTTTCTTAGTTTTCTTTGTTTTGTTCTGCCTTGTACATAAATAAGCTGTGTGGTTGTTTTCAAGTCATGCTTTCATTTGATTTGATTTTAAGTTTTGATTTTAAATAAGGGAAACGAACTTGCGTTTGTCTGAGGGATATTAAGGTCTTTTGGGAATAGAAAATATGTGAGTATCAGCCCGTGTATTGCTTAAAGAATTCTTCCATCCTAGCAGTTTTCTCGAATAAAATGTTGTGTACATTGAAGTCCAGCTTAACCCCTATGAATTAAACCGGATTCAAAGAGTCTGGAGTACTATGTCGGGGCTCCATCCACGTCACATTCAAAATGTTCTAAGGAGCGACAGTAAAGGACCCATGAGAGGAAGCAAGGTGAATAGAGTATTAAATATAAATGATCCCATGCCGAGAAACAAATGCCAAAAGGCAGATATAGAGTCAAACTGCTATAAAAGCATCATAAATCAAAGCAAGTGCTAAAGCTTAAATACTAAATTGCCAAAAGATCCTCTCCGTCCATGAGCTAAGACTTAAAGTACACCACTCACACAAAAGGGCACTATGGGATAGAGGATCCTGAATTAAAATTCAGTAAGAAGGGCGTACAGAAGGACTCAGATAAAAGAACAAAAGTCCAAAGGCACAAAGTGTTAAAATGGCATGGGAATGAGGAACAAACGGATACTGCTGTTTACTATATGCTGCAATCCTGTGGTGTCCGCACTGTTAGCTACCTAAAAACAGAGGTAATAATGAAAATCATACTCTGGCCTCAACATAGTGGTCTGGACTTGAAGGTTTCGGTGGCTCCTCTCCCTGAATGGGACTAGCATCAATGATTAAGGAACACACTTCGGTCATGGGAGAAATCCGGACAGCTGGAAGAGTTCTTTTAATGCATTTTGGTTAGGAAACGGTCTGCTACTCAAAGAAAGGTCCCCCAGAGATCTAGGTTCACCAGGTAATCGCCAGTTGTTGCTACCGCAACTGTTTCCCCCCCCCCCCAAATTAATGTTTTAATTTCTGGGCCCCTCCTGATTATTTTTGTGTGGCTTGATCGTTGAAATTTTAAGCTCCTTGAGGGTGTTTCCTTCCATGTCTCTGAAGGTGGCTGTCAGTAATTTGTGTATGCCTTGTTCATTTTTTTTTTTGGTTCGGGTCATGAATGTGTGGTCGAAGAGAAGAAAATTTGTTGTTCTTCAGCGCATCCTCTGTAAAAAGAAGCGAGGTTGGTTACAGCCGATCCTTAGCACTGCTCAAATACCTCAGTTTCCTTTTAAGAGGGCCTCTTTTACTGCTGGATCGGGCACTGCAAAGTTCCAACCCTTCCACCATTGTGGCTCCTAGACCTTTCTTTCATCCGATTTCCTAAACCGTCCGACGCCCGATTCGTTTAGTTTAAAATCGCTTGTCCATAAGCTTCCACTCGCCCACCGTTACGGCCAGGAGGAGACAGTTAGCTCCCGATTCAAGTGTCATCCGACGTCCGACCTTATCGTCCCCCGCCCGAACTGAGTTTTCCACCCCGTCGCCTGTCCCCTGCCAGTGTTCCGTCCGCTGTTGCGGATGAGCCACCCCTCCTGGTTCCCGAAGCACTCTCCCCCCCGACGTCCGATTCCCTTTTTTCGCCCATGTTTTCGCTCACCCGGTTTCTTTTTTTCCCCGCAGTTGCGGCTCCTAAAGTCTCGTCTCATCTGATGCAGAAGTTGGTCGACCGCCGCTTATAATTTTGCCTGCCCAAAGCTGAAATCGATACCTTGTCCGAGCGAACCTGGCTAGTCTCTTGTGGATTTACAATGCTGGGTAGAGAATGTTTAAATGTTTAAAAAACTCCCCTTTGCAGCGAATGATGCATTGTGATTGTTTGCAGAAGGAATTCGATGCTACTAAAGCGACCATGAGCTAAGACGTAACTTGGTCGGACCGGAACCGGCACGATCACAAGGAAGGCAAAATGTAGAAAAGGACAAAGCAAGCAAACGAAGGAGGAACGGACAGAGGAGGACTCATCTGTTACTGGTTAGAAGATAAAACGCTCATAGAGAATGATTGGAAAAACGCAGCGGCCAGAACAAGAAGCGGAATCGTTGAAGATACTGAAAAGTCACACGCTGGGGTGGCAGCCCAAGGGGCAGCGAGGGTAGTTTAAATAGAGGTAGAGAGGACTGAAAATGGGGATTTTTCCCTGGAAAACTTTGTATTTGTTTACTTGTAAGATGAACTACTTCGTTTTGCATAGGAACTGCAATTTTTGCCTGTCGGAGAGAGTGAAAAGCGAAATGTATCAATGCAAACTCAATGAATAATGTTGAAGAGGAACTATTTCGTTTTCAGCTGTGTTTCATTTACTGTAAGAGTATTCGATATTCTGAACCTATGTTCTTGCTAAATGTTCTTCAGTAATTTCTGGATATTTGTGCTGTGAGTAATAGATGTTGTGATAAAATGATCGGCTATCTGGTTATTTGAATATCTGTAAGTGTTCATGTGCTTTAGAAGAAGTATCAGCTACCTATGATTCTTCTTTATGTATGTGAAAATGTATTGCTCACCCAAAATGATAACCTTGCTCCCTAGGGATAGTGTAGATAGTTAGCTTATTTCTTTTGTATCTGGTTTGGTTGCTCGCGAGCACAAGACGAGAGGTAAGAACCTGCGCAGCACTTTGTGCCCGCTCCCTGCAACTTGATCACCCTGCATTTAGTTAGGCACTTGCATATCATTTCGTTAAGTCAAAATGCAAAAACTCGGTGGGCCGGGCTGCAACCGGTAAAGCCTTAGTTTTGTTCCTTGACCTACGGTAGCCCGATCGCATATCGGATGGATTCCCTATTTCAAACAGTCAACGGGCTAGTTGGGAACGTTGATTGGGGAGAATCCCTTACTGTTGCCGCCTACGAATTTCCAGGCCTCAACAGTTCCCAATGAAGGAAACGTGCAAAAAGAAGTCCCCAAGTTCTCCAGTTTAGATGGAAAAAGTTCCCAATAAGTTCCCAACCATCCAGAACGGTTCTCATTGAATTGGGAAAGTTCCCTACAAGTTCCAAAGTTCCCTGAAATGTCAAAACTTTAGAGTCGAGTTTCCTAAAAGCTGGGAGAGGTTCTCGTGCTACATAGATAATTATTATGTTATTTCCCACTCTTGCATGGTATAGATTCATAATTCCTATTACATTGATTGGAAATGGATAATCAAGAATTATATATTTATTTTAAAATAAAAAAGAAAATTCATTTTTTTTAATTAAATGGTAGTTTATATGCATATGTTAGGTTAGATGACATAAAATGTTAGATTGAAAGTTTTTTTTTAAGAATGGAATGTATTAATTTTTTAAAATTTATTTTAAACTTCTATTAATTTTTTCATATTTGGGTTCTTTTAAATGTGTTTTTGTCACAAGTTTACATTTTTAAAATTTAAATTTAATTATTAAATTTTTAATAAATTTTAACATTAAAAAAAAATTATAAGATGTATATAAACAATAATAAAATCATATTAAAAAATAAATAAACTAAAAAATGAATGAATGAATATATATAAAATAAATTTACATAATAGTAAATGTTATTGATTATGATTAATGTTCAAACTTTGGTTTATAGAACTTAAAAAATGAATTAATCATTTTGCTTTAAAATTGTATTTTATGATAAAAAGTTTGGAGAGAAGTGTTATTAAATCACCATAATTTTGATGTACTAGAAGATTAGGATGGTTGGTATTGCAACACAGATTATAAAACTAAGGTTTAGTGTGGGTGTATGTAGGACACTCTAAAAGAAAATGTTTTCATTTTGTCCAATATTTTCTTTCACTATAGAGCTCATGAGAATTAGTTTTTATTTTGGCTATATTAATTTTTTTATCTAAACTATTATTATTGCCATAAAAATATCAATGCATTGTTACTCTTCTAAATTTATTTTAAGCAATTATTTTAATATTTATTTTATTTATTTATATAATAAATACAAATACAAATATTATTATATATGAAATTTACATTAAAATTTTATATTTATAAATTTCTATTTAGATGATATAGTATTATGATTATTATAAGGCAAGTGGGTTAACGAGTTGCAATTTCAAGTATTTTTTTATAATTACATATTGAACAAAAAAATTGTAGAGAAATTGCAATTTTAAGAATTACAAATTCACAATGTAAACTTGTAAGTTCTAATGAATCCCCCAATATAATACTAATTGCTTGATATCCATTATATAATGTCCACACCCCTAAGTATAGTTACAAACACTAATAATAAGTAAGTTGTAGCTTTCTTAAATTTTACCCTTTTATATTGTTGAATGCAGATAATAACTACATATTTTGTCTTATGTAATGATACCGCATCACATTATTGAATACACACTCTAACTACCCTCTATACAAATTCATTTAGTATTCGCTAAACTTCTGGAATGATTTTTTGAATCTTGCATAATTGATTCTTTATTTTGGTTATTTTGAAGTAAATATATTATAACAATATTTAAATTCATTTTATAGTTATATTTGTAAAAACAAGTTTGAGCCCGCAGAGAGAAAAATTGACTTTGTCCATAGAGTTTGTAATCCTTGGGTCCAATCACAAACCCATAAACCTAATTGTACAATGGGTAACATGCCTTATGATAAACATATAAATATATCAAAATACTTTATTTCAACCTCAAGCATTATAATCTTAACATAACAAATTCATGGAAACATACATCTCTATAGATTGAAATGGAGTTGCAATATCATGTTTATTATCATATATTTACTCTTATTGGTCATAGGAGGATTAAACATGTGCCTAATTGATGAAGGTGAAAAGACAAATAAAATGTGTTGTAGTAGGTAGGAGGCTCTCTCTCACACATCGATTATTTGTGGATGGCATTTTACATTCATGTTTTGGATTTGAAGTGGAATTAGAAGATTTATCGACATTATCCATTTATATAATCAAGGAACGTGAATGGAAATTAATAGGAAAAAGTATGTAGAGTATGCGTGTGCGCTGGATGCTCAGTTATGGGTGTGTGCAAGAAGTTGAGGGTCTCTTTTGGCTCGTTAGATGCAATACAAAACTGAAAAACAAACATCCATCAACTTGCATGGATATTTTGAGACACTCACACAATGAATCTTGTGATCAGTAAAAAACAAGAAATGTAGGAAATTGAATGACCTTTCCAAATATATAATTTTTTTGTTCA
>LPNX010732619.1:0-70000 GCA_001517045.1 Pseudotsuga menziesii | reverse complement strand
CAAGACAAAGCTAATGAAGAGGCATTGTACATGGAGCCTACTGTTGAAGAGGAGTTGGACATGGAGTCTACTATTGAAGAAGAAAATATTATCCGGACCATCGATGAGGATGTTGGACTTCCACCATCCAACTACCAGGAAGAGAATGAAGGACAACAAGTTGCTACTGAAACGCCAGAGCGTATTGTTGATGCACTAGATGATAGAAATCCAACCCCCTTACCACCATTAGAAAACACACATCGAAGAACTCCGAAGCGTATACAAGTTGATGAAGGACTGCTCGATTCCATTGAAGGTATGGTATCTAAACGTAGTATTGCTTATCAAACTCAACAGATACTAAATAAATATTTTGTTTCTAAATGTCATGGAGATAAATGTAGATTATTTTTATCATTGTTAAAATATAGGGGCATGAATATTGTTAGGAAATCGTTAGGGATAAAGATGATAAAGACTTCTGGACCAAGTTCTCATATAGTTAAAAGCTTAGTAGATGCCTTTGGTAAAATTGGTAAGAACACACGGTCAAAGGACCACAATGCGGCTCGTCGTGTGTTGTCACAAGCAATTGTAAATAAGAACACTAGGGTCCTTCATTTTCTCAAGCCTACATCTAAACTAGTTAATTTGAATGTAAAAACCCTTTGTAGGTATTCTATTAGAAGAGAACATCTTGACACAACCGCCCAGACAGATTTTTGGGCCTTTATTGGTTGGTTGCCACATCGTGACATGAAGCTAGTTGATGCAGTGAAGGGACTAGTGCAGAGTTTTTGGCATGATCACACAAGGCCTTCTTCAAACCGGAAGGATGTACTAGAACTGAGAAGGGGTTCAAAGGACCGTGAACCACATATTAGGCATCTTCTTGATATAACACAGACAGAACTATACGAGAAATTTAGGAATGAACATAGTCAATTGAATTTGGGGCAAAGATCTTTTGAGAAATGTAAGCCTTGGTATGTTAGAATAAATACTCTTCATAACACTTGTTGTAGATACCATGTAGAATATGAATATCACTATGAAACATTTTTGTACATTCGTCGTGTGTTGCATACTAACCATGTGCAGGATTTCTCCTTGACAATACCACTGACCTCATCAAGAGAATTCATTCATAATATCATGTGCAATAGGCCTGAGGGGCAAACTTACTATGCAAAATCCTGTTTGGATGAACTTTCTCCAACTGTGCTGGAATGGCATTATTGAGCCAATGTATGCATGAGACTGGAGACAATGAATTTGGGAATATGGTTACAGACATGAAAAGTTTCAAATATATCAGCTATGAAATAGTCCCAGGGAAAGAAAGCAAAAAAATACAATTGGTGACATCTCAGGTACATGCATTTATCTATAAATTTATGTTTGAACAGTTGCATTTCATTCCTTACTTACAAAAAAATCTGATATTGAGATTGTTTTGTGTCAACAGGTACAAGTTAGTGTCTTCATCAAGAAATTTATTGAAAAGACACATCAATATGTTCGGCATGTCCACTTGGCACAATGGCAGGATGAGAAGTTTAGAATATGCAGAGATACATTTCCTCATGGTACTATACTTTCAGTTGTTGATTTTGTCGAGAACTACTCTCTGCAACCTCAAAATGAGATCCAAAGTCAGTATTATCACTCTGAGCAGGTTTCCTTGATGGTGCATATCACATATAGGCATGGCCCAAATAGCAGTGAAGAGCAAAGAGAAATTCTAAAGGAATATCACTTCTACATAAGTGATGATAGGTTCCATGACTTCCACTATGTACATCATTGCTTCATCATGTTCTATGATAATTTGAAGGGCAGGAACATACATATGGATCAACACTGGATTTGGTCTCGTGGATGTGCTGGTCAGTTCAAAAATGCACGCATATTTCAATGGTTGTGTTCATTGCATAAAAACTACAAAGTTCCACATATGTGGAATTATTTTGAGACTGGGCATGGTAAAGGAGAGCATGATGGAGCCGGAGCATGTGTCAAAACATCCATACGAAGAGAGAAATTGAAACTATCTACAATATCTACTATTCGAAATGCTCAATCTATAGTCAAGTGGTGCACGTCAGTAATGGGAGAGGAATCAGCTATGTGAGTAGAATCCACAAGAAAGAGACATGTGGAGAGATTTTTTTGGGAGGTGGTAGACATAGATCGTTCACATTTATGGGAATGCAAGAATGTTCCTAGGACTCATGGCTTTCATTTGGTTCGAAGCTCTGATAACCCAATATTTGAAAATTGGACCAGAAAACTCGCTTGTTTTTGTCCGCCTTGTTGTGATGGTGACTGGGATGTGTGTGAATCATTGGATTGGGTTGATGGATGGGATCGCATATCACTTCCACTTGATCATCCTGCAACTGTTGAGTTAACTCCGTTGGAAGAAGACCAATCGTCCATTTCTATAGATTTTGATCATGTATTAGACCTTGTACAACCTGTTATGATGCATTTCCTTAACATTTTTTTGTAAAATTTACGTAGTCTTGAAACTCACATTAATGGCCTTGTATCACATGAAAAATATTTGATCATATACCTACAATCATACTATGCAGGACACATATACACAGTGGTTTCCTCAAAAGATAGTGAATGGGGTGGTGATTACTGGTTGACACGTTGTATAGAGGGAAAGCAAACCCTCATTATGTCCATGACTGATGATGAAAACAACCACTTCCCCATCGGGTCTATGGTTGTTAAAGGTGAATACCTTACACATGACAACAATGCAAGAAAGAAGGGTGGATATGTTTACAGGGATTACAAACCAGGTGCAAGTGTGTATCACTTTACCAACTTAATCATTGGTACAAACCTCCAGGTATGAACAATGCCTAGCCGAAATTCATCGAAGGTATGCTACTTCTTACCGGTTACAGAGCACGCGAGACTAATGGAGACCGTCAATATAAGAGATGATTCGGAGGGCTTGGTTGTATGATAATAGGTGGGATATAGCATGATGAGGTATGTATCATAATTTTAATTTTCCCATATATGTTTCTTATGAATATGTCAATTTTGTGTTCTTGATATGCGAAATTTTCCATAATGTTGTTTATAAATATGCCAAAAGTTCTCTTGTATGTCAAGTTAATGAACATGCCAAATTTTACATATGATCAATAAACCATATATATCAATCATATGAACAGTTCAAAATCTCATTCACATGATATACATAACATTAGAATACATACATGTACCTCTGTAGGTCATACCTATCAAAGTTCTTTGTAGGCTCTCTTACGGGACTAAAACCCTAATTTTTCAAGTAGGTAATATTGTCAATGTTTTCAGCCGATATATACAACTAGGATGATGGAAACAAGATGCTTCAACGATAAACTTATGTTTTAAGGCTTGTATAATTTCCTTCTTGACAACTCACCTCTTATACCCGCATATCCATTGCCAAAGGGGTAGTGCCTAGTAGTGTTGGAATTTCATCTCATTTTTTTTTATTGAGAAGTTTAATTTCTACTTAAAAGATAATAAAAGATAATAAGAGATTTGTTTAACTTTGTTTTTAGTTGATTATTTTTTTTAACATTGAAAGTGGAAGAAAATAACCTACTAATATTGACACAAACAACTCAAAAGTAACATGTTTCAACATTATGCATATGAAGTATTCAAAAGTAACATGCGCTAACATTATGCATGTGAAGTAGGTCAACATCATGCATGTGAAGATATTAAGTGATAAACTTAATAAACAAACAAAATTTGGAACCTCTCATGCTTTCGAAAGGTTAATGTTTCATGTAATGCATGATATAAAATTTTGGGAGGTTGACATGTTGGGTCATTAGTGTAATTGAAATTGTGATATTTTAATTTTCAATTAAAAGATATGATTTTATTAAGGAGTTTAATTTCCAATTAAAAGATAACAATAAACTCATTTACTCATGTTTCTCATTGATCATGTATTATAAAAATCCAGAAACAAAACAACATACTAACAATGAAAACTCGACAACTCAAAAGTAACATTAAGTCGTTGATGCACAGAAAGCCATGAACGGTGGGGATACGGTTGGAATTACCATATTTCCCATGCCCGAACACAGTAGCAGGAGTTGAAGGAATTCAAAATTGCGGATCCGTGAGTTTTTTTGCACACCAGGCTCAAGTCCACCAGGTGTCCCTAAACGGTGTCTAGGGGTGACTTAAAACTCGCCATAGATCGATGCTCGGGCCTCCGATAGATGAACCATTGATTTCATTGGATTCATGACATGGGATTTTAGCTATGGGGGGGCCTCTCCCTCCTATCCATTGCCCGGTGATCTCTGTATATGGTGGTTTCTGAAGCTAGGGTTTCGCTTAGTAGGGGACAATGCAGTCATGCCAACGAGGGCCAAAGATGGAAAGCCACAGACGGTGGGGATGCGGTTGGTGTTTCCATATTTCCCATGCCCAAACACTATAGTAGGAGTTGACAAAATTCAAAATTGTGGCTCCGTGAGGTTTTTTGCGCACTGGGCCCAAGTCCACCAGGTGTCCCTGAACGGTATCTGGAGGTGACCTACAACTCACCATAGATCGATGCTTGGGCCTCTGATCGATGAACCGTCGATTTCGTTGGATTTGTGACGTGGGATTTTAGCTATGGTGGGGCCTCTCCCTCCTGTCCATTGCCCGATGACCTCCATCTATGGTGGTTTCTGAAGCTAGGGTTTCGCTCAGTAGGGGACAATGAAATCACGCCAACGAGGGCCAAATCTGGAAAGTCACGGACAGTAGGGATGCGGTTGGTGTTGCCATATTTCCCATGCCCAAACATGCTAGCAGGAGTTGATGGAATTCAAAATTGTGGCTCCATGAGGTTTTTTACACACCAGGCACAAGTCCACCAAGTGTCCCTGAACGGTATCTGGAGGTGACCTGCAACTCGCCATAGATCGATGCTTGGGCCTCTGATCGATGAACCATTGATTCCGTTGGATTCGTGACGTGGGATTTTAGCTTGAGGGGGCCTCTCCATCCTGTCCATTTCCCAGTGACCTCCATCCATGGTGGTTTCTAAAGCTAGGGTTTCGCTCAGCAGGGGACAATGCAGCCACACCAATGAGGGCCAAAGCTGTACAATACATTTCATGCCAATGAAGGACAAACTTAGAAAACCCTATCCCTAACTAGGGTTTATTGTTTAACATGCATGGACCATAACCATAACCCTACCAAGGAAACCCTAATCCTAACCTTAATCTTATCTTACTATCACAACTCAATTTGAAGAATCAATCTAATGCCCAACTCAACTTTTTCAAATCTGGTTGACTTATGCTTCAAATCATGTTGATTCACGAAGTTGGTTCTCGGTCTTTGGATTCTATTGTAGTTCCTTTAATGCTTAGTGATTAGTCATTGGGTGCATGAGGTTTGTTGAATAGTGTTGTTGGTTGTTGATGAAATGTGAAGCATGTATTGCACTTAGTTTTATTAAATTACACTTAAGCATTGACTTAACTTGTAATTTAATGAATCCAAACTCACAATTTTTAATTAGATATATCCAATTGGTGTGCAAGTAGTGAGTTCATTGAAACCTTGAAATACATTGTATTGCACTTATATTTATTAAATTACACAAGCAATAACTTTGACTTTAGTGTGCATGTAGTGAGATCATTGAAACCTTTAAATATAATAGTTTTTTCTTTTGACATAGTGCATTCATAAGTAATAGATAATCCTCACAAATCAATACAATAGATTGACACAAGAACACGTGGAAACCAAAGAACAAATTCAAAGTGAAATGTATCATTCATTTATAACTAAAATGTCAATGTACATGTCTCCAAAAGTACATATATATCCAAAAGTAACCAGAAGTACACGTGTCTCCACAACTATCCAATACTATCCAAGCCACATGTACATGTATCCAAAACTATCCAAGCCACATGTACATGTAAGTGAAATGTCAATGTATATGTCTCCAAAAGTAGATGTATCCAAAACTGTCCAAGCCACATGTACATGTATAGAAATGTACATATCCCATAAGACACATCAAAACTCAAGCTTCCTCTTGTTCTTTCTCGAGGTTGATCCTATAGGAACAACTCTAGGACCAGTGTGCATCTCTAGATCTTGTAAATTAAATATCAATTGTTAAATTCAACTAACTATGTACTAATACATTAGCTCAATAAAATACCATATCTAAATTAACTCAATAATTATCAAAATGTTAATGGACATTGCATGAAACAATTGGTCATTAATGGATATCTCACCTCAGTGAGAGACTGTGACAAAGGGGATTGTGTTTCTTATGTAGCAGATGGAGCTGTTGGTTGAACATCAATGATGGTCGCATCCATGGTCGAACCAGAGGGGGCAGGAACTGGTGGTGGTGGTGGTGGCTACAATCACCAAATCTTGAAATAGTTAGAAATGTGCATGAATAAACAATAGACAACAATAACACACTATGTATAGATTATGTTCAAATATTTGTACCTCTGTGTGGCTTGTTGTTATTGCAGATACCACATTGACTGCTGCATCAATAACTCCTGCTGCTGGTGGCTATAATCACCAAATGTTGAAATAGTTAGACATGCATGAATAAACATACGCCAACAATAATAAACTATGTAACGATCATGTTGAAATAGTTGTACCTCTGTGTGACTTGTTGCCATTGTAGATGCAACACTGACTACTGCATCAACCATCCCTGCAAGGTTTTCAATAGTAAAATCTGGCTCCTGATGCAGTAAACATGCAAATAAAACATTAACAAAACATTTTATGCACTGGATTTCAAGTTAACCAAGAAATATCATCAAAGGATATACATTACCATGGTATCAGTATCTCCATGGTCATGGACAACTGGACTCTTTCTAGGAGTAGGCCGTCTCATATACACATGACCCTTGTTCACATATGGCCTATGAGGAGATACAACTGTAGGAAATGGTCTAGGTGTTTCGGTTGGTGCCTATAGTCAACAAGAATTCATGTAGTTAGAGATGCATGATTCAATGAACATACATGTATTTAAAAAATGACATTTTTTAAATGTTTAAAATGTTTACCTCGATCACTACTTTCCCCCATGAAGGATCTGGCATCTGGTAGTTTAATAATTGTAAATATTAGATCGTAGATAGCATTAGTGAACTAACATGTACAATGTGTGGAAATTAACAAATTAATAAGTATTAAAAAACTGACATTTTTAAAATGCTGACCTCGGCGTGATATATGACAATGGGTGCTATATGAATCTCTCCACCAACCAAGGGAATGTCATGCCCATATATTTCCTTGGTCGATATGACCATGGATCCTACCTCCATCATTGCTTTTACCCGTGAAGGATCTAGCATCTGCAAGTTTAATAATTGTAAATATTAGACCGTAGATAACATTAGTGAACTAACATGTACAGTATGTGGAAATTAACAAATTAACAAGTATTAAAAAACTGAAATTTTAAAATGTTTACCTCGGTGTGAGATACACCAATGGGTTCTATAGGAATTTCTCCACCAACTAAGGGAACAGTGGATGGAATGTCATGCCCCTCTGTAGAGTGTGGAACATGAAACTCTGGGGCGTCGTTGCCGGCATAAAGCATCAACTGCAAGTTCACAAAATTAATATATTAGCTCAAACTATACATATGTGTACAAAGAGGAAAATAAATGAAGAATTTATTACAATTAACCATATACATACATCACTAAAAAATCCACTGAAGACAACATCTCACGAAAGAGCATAGCAGGGACGACCACATGATGTGCACTCGTGAGGCTCAAAAGTAGGTTGGGAATGTGCTTATGGTGTTGCACTAGTAGATGGTCTTGCAGTAGATGGGGGTACTGCACTAGTGGGTGGTACTGCACTAGAAGATGGTCCTGCACCATGAAGACCTGTTGTATGTACCAATCCAGGGACATTTGTCCCTTCCTCACCCATATGTTGAACCATAGTGCTATGGCGAACAACTACCCATTCCAAAATGAAAAATGCATCACGTGTCTGTGGAATAACACGATGTACAGGTGGGACATTTGGCCCAAGCAATTTCCTGCGAGGTGCAGGGATAGGGCGATCAACGTCTCGAAGCCTGGCATTGGGTCATTTTTGGGGCATCCCCCCACTGATCCCCTGAAATGACAATATATCAAAATAGTTTACGTGTTTACCCAACATGAACTTTGCATACATCTTCTGAAGGAAATACAGGGGGATTTCCCTGTTGTTCTGTGGTGGCATATCAAAAACCATATACCATTTGTCGATCCATTTATCAACAAATGGATGATATGTGCACCACTCGATAGAGATATGTGGCCTATTTGCATTTGGGATTTCCCCTGTGCGAGGGTCCCTAAACAATGAAAATATATGCTGTTTGGTAATTTTCAACTTTTTTATTGCACTGTAGCCAAGCCCATCAGCTTACTCTTGTCTTTTTCTTTCTCTATATGATGTAATATCATATAGTATGTTGCTTGACAATGTAATAGTCTCAACAATTGCATCCAAAGTGGATGCAAGTGAACGTCGAATCCTATCACCACCACTAAATGCAGTATTGAGTCCTCTCAACTCGACAAGCTCAATCAATATTTCAGCATTGGTGTCCATAGCCGCAACTGCAATAAAAAAATCAATAAGGAAATCATTAGAAACGTATACATGGTATTTAATGACATCTCTTCAAAATTGAAAATGTAAATTAAGGAAAACTCAATTAAGCAATTTAATGGCATTCACTTACATACATTTAAAACTTAAAATTAAACATTTAACAATTAAATAGTGAGTTTCGTTCAACTTCTTTCTAGAATTTAAGGCACTTCTTCACCCTCATTGGTGACTTTTCCATGCACACTCGGGTTTAAACTTCTTTGAATTTAGGAGTGCTATTTTGACATGTTTTGGCCTTTACATGCCTTGGATATGTAAAACAAAGGGGCAAGGAACTATTAGGATATGTGAGGCAAGAAAAGGGGTGATACAGGGCTTCCACCATATCCTCTAAATATAATTGACTCGATCATGGTTGGGAACACTCTCACGACACACTCTAGGTAGTTCATGGGTGTTCACCATTTCCATTGTTGTATAACCATGGAAACCAACCAAAAGTTACATGGAAAATGGAGAATTTGTGGATTGGAATACAATTGGTTGTAGATGAGCTTAGAGACTCGACATGTAGAAATATATTACCCATTGTTTTTGCTATTTTAAAAAATGGTTGATAAACCTAATGATGCAGGGGCATAGACTGTTTGAGTAAAGTCATTTATGTCTTTGCTAGATCAAGGGATATTAGGGAGACCTAGGGTCTCACATGTTTCTAATTTTATTTATTATGTTTATAGGATAAAAGAAGTAGAATTCGTGTTCTTGTGTTTGCTAACATGGGTTTCTTACACCTTGTGCCTTATACCGTATTTTTATGTTAGTTTTACATATTAGTGTGTAATATCTAGGGATTCTATTGTAATTGGAACATAAGTTAGCTTTTCCATTACTCTCTCTTGCATATTGTGGAGAATTATGAGATATGTGTTGTTTAGAACTTTGCTTAGTAGTAATTTTGTGTCTCTCTTATAGTATTTTTGTTCCTTTTTGTTTATGCCTCTCAATCTCGTTATGATGTGCGCTTTCTATCTTTCTTTGTCTTTAATTTGAATGTAGATATATATTGTTTTTTTAATTGTTAAAACCCTTGGCTTATAATTTTAGCCTCCTTCCAAACACACTCTATACTTGTGTTTGTTTTATATATTTCTAGCCTTTTGGAACATTGAATATCTATTAGACATGATGTTTTTGTTTCTTATAGCCTATTTTAGTTTGAATCCATCAAACATTAGCTTGGGAGTTGTTGGGTTGATTATTCTATTAAAAAACACCATTATAGGTTAATAATTGACAAAAAAGAATGCTTTGGGTGATTGAATTACCTGGTTGGATGATAATTCACTAGTGGAATCTACTCCCCTCCAACTAAATCAGCTCCTCCAACAATCCCAAGCACTTAATTTTCTCCAAAACGCTCCAAATCACCGTCGTTTTCGCGTTCCTGATAGGTAAAACTCGCCGCGGGGTTCGGGCCGGTGTATATAAATTATTTTTAGTTTTCCAAATCGTGTACGCATTTTAGAACTACAGATCACAAGCGCGTTTTGTAGTTATATAACATGTACACAATATGGTTTCCTATCCTACACATCCCATGACATGTCAGGCTCGAGTTGAACCATAGCAAGTGCCATGTAGACGAAACGCATTGTATTTTTTGGTAACGTGAACGCGTTTTTGAAAACTAGGATTGCATCTAAAAGGTCTGTCATCTTCTTGCACTGACCCTTATCTATGTTGCTAGACATTATGATTCCACGGGTTCAAAGAAATTCAGAAGAGGGCATAATATATTTGGGATTCTTTATCAAACCAAATAACTATAGGAAGGTGGATTGGATGTAATTAGTTGGTAGGATTCAACAAAGAATAGAGTTCTACTGTAACATGTTTCTCTCTCGAGCTAGAATATTGGTTCTGTTTAAATCCATTATGGTAATAATATTATCCCGAAAGGAATATTAAATGGTATTGACCATCCTATTACTTATTGTCAGACATTTTTATCAAAGCAACAAGATAAAAGAGCTGTAGCACTTTATTATTGGAGTCAAATAGTTGTTTATTAAAAAATGTTGGTTATAGATCTTCAATTTTCTCTAATTTTTGTTGTTTTAATTGTTCTCAAAATTTGAAGTCCAATCCCATATATCATCATTCATAAATCATAAAATTTGTTTTTAAAAACATGATTAACTCAACCCATGAATACAACTAATTTTAAACATATGTTTTCATGGTTCTTGATTAAATAGACTATTTACAATTTATTTGGTACATAAGATATTGGTTTTGACATTTATAGGTTTTCCTAAAATTTACATTGCCTACTTTCTTGGGGAAAATAAAGTAGGTGTGGATAAAAGTTGATTTTTTTAACTGCCTAACTGCAATTATAAAGGATAAAAGAATCCATACAATGTTTAAATTTGTGCTTAACATAAATGACACAATTGCGACAAAAATTAAAGTGTGACTTACCATTATGATGACACTACTTTACTTGTCGTCAAGTCATGAAGGAACAATGCTTATTTCACTTTAATTACAGTTAGTGTATTTACTCGTTATGTTCTAAAGTAAATGTTAACTCTACTACGGAGCTAGGAGGATGGGTTTTTATGGTCTTACTTATCTCTCTACCTAACACAAATCTACTGTGCAATATTTTGGAGGTGACAATCATTCAACATTTTCCTTGTCTGATAGCACACCTTCAACCTAAATGCATGTAAAGAAAGGCTTAACTAAGTCTAATGGAAGACCACTATCCTAAGCCATAGCACCAAGTGCTTGACCATATAAATAAATCAAGCATAAGAAATAAACATTATGGTATCCATGGGAAATTTCGATGGGGTTTGAAACTATAGATATTTTGTTTTGAATTATTAATCACTAGGTGGAATTTAAGAGGCCATGTGAAGACCTTACGGTCTCTAGCTCGACAACATTTGAGTCACCTCATAAACCCTAAGGGTTTAATTCATTGTAATCCCTTGTCCTTTCGTTGCATTGTTCAGGCTCTACACTATGTGCTTGTCTTTTACTGTATGTGAACAATGGTGGAGGAGCCGAGGCTCTCGGCCCTCGACACCATCCAATAGTGTTAAACGATTTAGTTCTGGTTCAACAACACGGTGTTGCCATAATTCGAGTCGTGGTCTTTGCTGCTAACACTAACTCTGTGAAAATTTAGAGGGTAAATTAAATTTTATTTTGGTTTTGTTAACAGTTCTCTTTTTTTTATTTCTAAAACTAAAAACGATGTCTGACTTCACTGTGTGGATTGTAGGTGTTCTTGCTGGGGTCATCGCGATATGGAATTCAGTCTCCATGGGGGCATATGGTCTGGTAAGACCTGTCACCCACATTCCTTTCTCTGTATAGCTCCGTTGATTGTGGCTCTGCGGTTCTAAGGCTGGGCCAACACTCTCATGAATGGAGTTGTTTTAAGCATTTCCTTTTGATGAGAAATCTTGGTAATCCTCCAGTTGTTTGGCCCTATGGCCTTATTTAGTTTTTACAAAAACTGTCACCCTTTGACTGTGGAGTCTGAGGGGGTATGTAATGTATTATTAGTTGTATTTTTGGATTTGAGTTCTTGCAAAGCTTGTAAAACAAAAGTTTAGGTTTTAAGTGATACCAAATAAAAAAAAGGATTGCCAGGGTTTGAGGACAGACGAACTTCCTTTGTTTCGTTTTCAATGTAATATTATTATTTGGGATGTAATGTTGTTCTTTAATGTTATGCATTATGATTTGAATATTGTGAAGTCTATGTTTTCTCTTTCTTTTTAGAAAGTTTTAGGGTTGTATGGCCATTAATTTGCTTATTTTCTCTTTAAAAAATTCTTGACTTAGTTTTTAAGGTTTTCTTTTTGGGATAATTACTGTATCTTTAAATGAGTACTTTAAGGTCGTGAGGCCTCTGTCTTCTTCACGTTATTGTAGTTCTGTCATTGTTTCAATTTTTTATTGTTATATAGATATTTGTTTTGGTTGGAATTGTAAGCTCTTACACACACACACACACATATAAGTTTATTTGTTTTGTTTATAGCTTCACATTAGAAACTTTAAAACCCTAGTTGTAAACAAAATTCCTTTTGACTGGCGAGGATTATGGGGTTTTAACCCTCGACTTGTTCGATTTTGAAAATTGTTTATTTAATAATTGAGTGCTCTTATTTTTATATTATAGTGAGGATTCATAAAGGTAGTATAATTTTGTTAATAGTCATTACTATTCTCACAGCTATAACTATTTAGTTAATAATTAAATAGAATCTTAATTAGGGTAAATAATTTAATTCCTTGTTATCTCTAGATAGCATGTGCATGATTCGAATCAATATTCTGAATAAGCAATACTTTTTATAAGGTTATTCCATGTGGACTCTATAAAGTTCTAGTGTTTCCGCAAATTTAATTATTCCAAAACCCTAGTTCGTTTTGTTTTTGTCCCTTGAGAAAAATAAATTGGCTTATTCTTAAAAATGAAGTAGATTTTAAGCCGTAATAGATAATATTTACAAAACTACATATATAATTTTGTTCCTAAGGTGGGAGTTAAATAGAACCTGGTTCACTGTTTATAACAAGGATACCCTTAAATATAATAAAACAAGAACTTAAAGAAGTTAATATAACTCAGAAAAACCGTTTAAAACATTATAGGTACTGATCCACAGATTCTCCTTTATAGACTAAGTACTTGAATCTACAATTCTTCCATAAAACATGTAAAAACTATAGATTTCTTTAATAAATATTATACAGAAGTAAAATATTTTTGGTCTATCTAATTCAATAATTTTTTTTAGGTGTAGAAAGAAAAATCCTTCAACATTCATGACCTTCATATTCAAATATGGAATAAATGCATAGAACCTAGATACTTGCAGAAGGGGAACAACCACCCAAAGAATACTGTTCCTCCCAACTGTCCCCTGAAACCAGCCAAGATCACTTGCTTTAGGACCCCTTCAGCATGTTCACTGAACCACTAGGACAAAGAATGTTGTGTAACATGCCACGCAGAAAATCTCTGCAACTTAGTAACCCACTAGTAGACTTAACTCTTAGCAATTTCACTTTAGCTATCCCCTCATAGAATTTCCTTATGTGCTTGACTTTTTAGTTTTCAGTAATCACAAGGATATATCACTTGGAATAGAATGTAATGAGCCT
The DNA here is from genome assembly GCA_001517045.1 of Pseudotsuga menziesii. Taxonomy (NCBI): domain Eukaryota; kingdom Viridiplantae; phylum Streptophyta; class Pinopsida; order Pinales; family Pinaceae; genus Pseudotsuga; species Pseudotsuga menziesii. The sequence continues at coordinate 56,140 of LPNX010732619.1, read as the reverse complement.
CATGCTCAATTCAATGGTATTTATAATATTTCCTAGGTCTTTGGGTAAGTTTTGCAATTAAATGAGCCACCTGCTCAGCTCCTCCTCTCAGGGAACATAACCACAATTTTAGGGATTTTGCTTCCTGCAACAGCTAGAAAGTGGAATGCTAGTGATGCTACTTGTAATTTATCCTTCAATAGCTACTCATTCCTCCTAGTGGGTCAGTGAACACTCTTTCAACAGTCTTCTTTGGATAGGTGTCTCTCCTTTTTAATTATTTAAATAAATAAATATTCAATTACAGACATCCTTGACCAACTTGGTCATAAAAAAAATTCAATAACTTTTAGCATAATATTTCTTACATAAATAAAAATATTTATTTTTCAGTTCTAAGTGGGTTACAAACACCCCCCCTTACGTTCAATATCGTCCTCGATGTTGCTTAAGTTTCTTCCGAGTCAACCTGGAACAAATTTGGATATGCCTCCTGCATATGAATCTCCAATTCCCAGGTTGCTTCATTTGGAACTGAGGTGCTTCCATTGCACTTTTACCTATCCAATGGTGTGATTCTAGAGAAAAATTTCCCTCATGTCAAGAATATAGTCATGTTCCACCTGAAAATATCCTTTGGGTTCTACCTGAATAACAATCTAGTTGATCACATGAGTAGCATCGTGCACATACGTTTTCAATATGGAAAGATGAAATACATTATGTATTCTAAGATTAGGTGGCAAAGATAACTGATAAGCCACTGGTCCAACTCATGTCAATATTTCAAACCGTCCACAATTCCTGGGTGCTAATTTAGCACAACTCCCAAAATTAAAGGATCTCTTTTTGGTTTTACCTTGACAAATACATGCTCACCTACTTGGAATTATTTCTGAGTTATTTTAAGGTTTGCATGAGTCTTTGGTCTGTCCTGTACAGTTTTCAGATTGCTTTGTACATGTTTCACTATTAGTTCCATTTCTTTTAGCAAGTCAGGTCCTAACATCAACTTGTCAACCAGATTACTCCATGAAATGGGAGTATTACATTTCCTACATACAATATTTCAAAATGACTAACTTTATCTCAAGCCCGATAATGATTATGATACGCAAATTCGACTAAGTGCAAATAATCTTCCCATTTTTTTGGATAATCTCTAACATACATCCATAACATATCCTCTATAACTTGATTTACTCCTTCTGTTTGTCCATCAGTTTGCAGATGATAAGAAGTACTGAAATTTAATTTAGTATCTGGCCCTTTGAATAATGACTTCCAAAAATTACTAGTAAACTTAGGATCTCTGTCAGAAATGATTACCTTTGGAATTCTGTTCAACCGAAAATTTTCCTTCATAAAGATGTCAGCAATGTTAGCAACCTTATGAGTAGTTTTAACAGGTATAAAATGTGCTTCCTTGCTTAGTTTGTCTACCACTACCATTATAGAATCATTTTATTTTTTATTTTTAGGCAATCCCATTTTAAAATCAAGACTGATAATTTCCCATTTCCAACTTGGAATTGGTAGTGATTGCAAAAGACCTACTAGGTGTTGATGCTTAGTTTTAACTTGTTGACATTCTATACACCTAGCTATATATTCAGCAACTTCATTCTTCATATTAGGCTATAGATACTGTTTTCTTATCATTGTTATCATATTTTGATATCCCAGATGTCTGGAATAAGGACTTTTATGTACTTCATTTAAAATCAACAATTTAAATTTTGGTATGTTGGGTATGTAAAGTATGTTTTTACAATATTAAGCCTTTTTCATTTAAACTAAAATATGTTTTTACGCTTTCAGATTCATTATCAGTTACTTTTTCTCTTAGATTTTGGTATTCCTTGTATTAGATTTTTATTAATTAGACAGTATGATCTTAGGATCTTATCTGAGAGAATAACATGCACAACAATAAATCACAAGAGACAATAGACACAAAGATTTTCCTCGGGGAAACCATAAAGGAGAAAACCCTGCAACTTCCTCAGAGATGGAATGAGCACCAATGGTAGTAGTAAAACCCAAAGACAAAAAGATGATCTCCAATAGTTGTTCTATCTCTCACTTGAGAGAGCTTCTTCTCTCTCACCTATGCGCTATATCTGGGTGAGTGTGTGTTTGAAATAGAGAGTCTCACTCTCTATTTATACTAGTTTCTGACTTGACAATCACTTCCCAGGGCCGACTTCTCTAAGAGAGTCTAATAACCCTAGTGCCCCACAATTGTGGGTACTTTGCCCCCCAATCAACTAGGATGGTTAACCTCTATGAGTTTACATGACTTGATTACATTAATGATTCTCCCGATAGGAACATCGGAGAACAATGAAATACAATATATAAAATATACAAGTGAATACATTCTGAAGTTAGAAATACATCAACACTCCCTCTTAACTAGGAAGGTATTCTCTTGACAAAATTCATCAACACAAGTCTTCATCACAGGATCAAGTCTGGATCAGGGATGATTTTAAGGAACCATACTTATTTAAAAGTGTATAAATGTTGGAGAATCTTACCAATTATTAAAACACCAACTATAAAATGTTTGGCGATATTTTTCAAAAAATATTTTAATTTCCAAGGATTTTATATCGTTTATATAATAATTTGGTGACTTTTAGGGTGAAAAAAGTTTACCCCGTCAAAATTGGACGAAACAGGGCTTCAAAAAATGCAAAATGGCGAATCTTTTTTTGGAGAAAACTCCCTAAAAATAGCCCATGGTCTAAATTTCACCCCTAAAATTATCCCTGGTCTAGATTATCATTAAAGCTAGATCATCACTAAATCATCATCATTGGATCCTGATCAATGGATCATCATCAAATATGGATCATCATCAAAGCTGGGTCATCATCATCATCATTGCTTCCGCTATCTCTATAAAATGGTTCTATCTCTCAATTCTACTCATCATAAGAAGTTCTATAGAGCCAACCATTTTTCATGCTGGTTGTAGGCATAGCCTCCATGTAGGTATTCATCTTCTTCAACACTTATATCTCACCATGGGAGGAACACATGTAACATCCATCTCAGAAAGGCCCGTCGAGCACTTACATTTGACCATGGGAGGAACACATCCAACATACATGTCAGAAAGGCATGCCCAGCACTCACATCCATCAGCATGGTAGGACACACCATCTACCATCCAAGGAAAGTCCCAACACTTACATCCACTAGCATGATAGGAAAACCATCTATCATCCAAGGAAAGGCCTAGCACTTACATCTACTGGCATGATAGGACACACCATCTATCATCCAGAGAAAGGACCAACACTTACATCTACTGGTATGATAGTACAAACCATCTATCATCCAGAGAAAGGCCTAACACTTAAATCCACTAGCATGGTAGGACACACCATCTACCATCCAATGAAAGGCCCGACACTTACATCCCATGGAATGGTAGGACACACCATCTACCATCCAAGGAAAGGCCCAACACTTACATCCACCGACATGATAGGACACATCATCTATCTTTCGGGGAAAGGATCTGCACTTACATCCACTAGCATGATAGGACAAACCATATATCATATGGGGAAAGGCTTTGCACTTACATCTGACCATGGGAGGAACCAATCCTACCACCATGTCAGAAGGGCTCCACACTAATATTTGACCATGGGAGGAACCAATCCTACCACCATGTCAGAAGGGCTCTGCACTTATATCTGACCATGGGAGGAACCAATCCTACCACCATGTCAGAAAGGCACCGCACTTACATCCGACCATGGGAGGAACCAATCCTACCACCATGTCAGAAGGGATATGCACTTACAACTGACCATGGGAGGAGCCAATCCTACCACCATGTAAGTGCATATCCCTTCTGACATGGTGGTAGGTGAGGCCTCCCATGGTCATATGTAAGTGCGGATCCCTTCTGACATGGTCATATGACCAATCCTACCACCATGTCAGAAGGGATATGCACTTACATTTGACCATGGGAGGAACCAATCCTACCACCATGTCAGAAGGGATCTGCACTTACATATGACCATGGGAGGCCTCACCTACCACCATGTCAGAAGGGCTCTGCACCTACATTTGACCATGGGAGGCCCCGCCTACCACCATGTCAGAAGGGCTCACGGACTCATCACTTCCTCTTGGAAGGAACCTCGATTTGGAGAACACCAAGCTTCTCCATGAAGTACACAAACTTCACTCTGGATAATTGCTTGGTCAACACATTACCTATCTGCTCGTCCATTGCAACATACTGGAGCTTCACTGCTCCTCTCTGCACCATATCCTTGATATAGTGATATTTGATCTCGATATGCTTCGACTTGTCATGGAACACCAAGTTCTCCAACAACTTCACATATCTCTAGTTGTCACAATATATACAAGTAGCATCCATCTCGAGATCAAACAAATCAGATAGTAGCTTCCTCAGCCACATGGCCTCACAACTAGCTGAACAAGCTATGCATACTCTGCTTCGACTGTACTCAGTGCCACACAGGACTGTTTCCTGCTAAACCAAGAGATCACACTTGATCCCATACTAAAGCAACACCCCAAATTGCTCTTCCTATCAATGGCACTTCCTGCTCAATCTGAATCCACATAAACCTCTAGGTTAATCTTCTAATTTTCCTCATACTTGAACCCATAATCAACTGTACCCTTTAGGTACCTCAGAATATACTTTGCAACAATCAGGTGAACATGTCTTAGATTTGTTAGGAATTAGCTTAATGTGTTCATAGCAAAGAAAATATCTGGTCTCATATTCATCAGGTACATCAAGGACCCAATCATTTGATGATACATCGTAGCATCAAACGAATATGATGAAGCATCACTCAATAGCTTCAAGTTCGATGGCATAGGTGTGGTCATGGCCTTGCAGTCCATCATCCCAAACCTCTTCAAGATCTCTACTACATACGTCCCTTGTCCTAGGGAAATTCCATCTGTATTCTGCCACACCTCCATGCCTAGAAAGTAGTGCATCATACCCAAGTCCTTCATATCGAACTCAACATCAAGCTTCCTCTTCGTGTCAGCAATGAACCCATCTTAACCTGTTACAAACAGGTCATATACATATAGTAGGAGTATCACTGGGTTCCCTTCTTCAACCTTGTAGTAAAGTTTGGAATCCGCTTTACTCTTGGTAAACCCCAAACTAGTCAGGAAGCTATCAATCTTGCCATACCATGTCCTGGATGCCTATTTCAATTTGTATAGGTCTTTCTTCAATTTACACACATGAGTTTCCCTATCATGTGTCTCAAAATCGAGTGGCCACTCCACATACACCTCCTCTTCCACTACACCATTCAAGAAAGCAGTCTTGACATCCATCTGGTGTAACTTCCATTTCATTACTGTAGCCAGAGCAAGTACTGATCTGATGGAAGTGTATCTGGCTATAGGTGAAAAATTTTCTTCATAATCTATTCCTTCTTTTTGGGAGAAGCCACGAGCCACAAATCTTGCTTTATATTTCTCTATGGTGTCATCTTCAACATGCTTTATCTAGTAGATCCACTTGGAAGTCACAAAAGACTTCCCCTCTGGTCTTGGGACAACATCCTAGACATCATTCTTCATGATCGACTAATACTCCTCGATCATAGCATACTTACATTCTTTCTTCTCTGCTGCTTCTTCATAGTTGGAAGGTTATTTATCAATGATGTCACATAATAGGGATACATAAGCAGAGTATGACCTAGTTCTTTTCCTCTCTCTGTGCATTTCTTCTGGAGCCCCATATCTTTCTGCACCTTGGATAGCCTCTCATACCCATGCAAAGTTTCCTCTTGTGAGGATTCTTCTCTTGGGGTGGATCTACAGGTTCCTGGGGTTCTTCTATTTCTCAATCTTCATCTTGATTTGCATCATTCATAGTTGTATCTTGAATTTTGGGTGCTTCTGCTTCTTCAGGGTCATCAACAGGTTTCTTTTTGGATTTGTTGTAAGCTGAGTCTTCATCAAATGTTATGTCTCTACTAATGTTGATCTTCTTGAATCCTGGGAAGTATATTCTGTAAGCCTTTTAGCTTTCACTATATCCTACAAATGTACCCTTCTTTCCTTAAGGATATATCTTTGTTCTCATTTCTTTTGGTATGTGTATGTACACTGGACAACCAGATATTCTGAGATGGCTGAGTTCTTGTTTCTTTTCGAAAAATACTTCTTTGGGTGTCTTGTTCTCGAGTGTTCTATGTAGAGTATGGTTCTATACATACACAACTGTCCTGGTAGCTTCTTCCCATAGATGCATGGGAAGATCTTGATCATGAAGCATTTCCCTTGCAGCTTCCATGACGGTTCTATTCTTCCTTTCTGCAACCCCATTTTGTTGTGGATTATATGGAGTGGTCAACTCCCTCTTAATCCCTGAATCTTTGCATAATTATTTGAATTCATTTGATGTGAATTATCTGCTATTGTATAATGGAAAGGTCTTGATTTTATTTTCTATGTGGTTCTCGATCAAGGCTTTGAATTCTTTGAATTTGCTAAATAGTTCATCTTTGTTCTTCATGAAGTATATCCATGTCTTCCTAGAAAAAACATCAATGAAAGAAATATAGTATACATAACCACTCAATGAGATGGATGACATCAGACCGCATACATCGGAGTGGATGATTTCCAAGATTCCTTTTGCCTTGCGCTCGCTAGTTGGAAATGTCTTCTTTGTGTTCTTTACGTTCGCACATCTTTTGCAAACACCTTCATGCTTTTCCTGTATTTTTGGAAGACCTTCAACAGATTTTCTTGCAAGTGGTAGTGCCCTATAGTTCACATGTGCAATCTTTCTATGCCAAAGTTCATTTGGCTCTACTGAGTCATGGACCAAGGCTTGTTTTGGTTGTCCCTTTAGCTTGTATAAGCCTCCCTCTTTCTCTCCAATCACTACTGCATCATCTGTAGTCTTTTGCTTTGGCCACATAAGGACTTGGCCATCTAAAAGTGCAACCCTTATGCCTTTTGTATCCAATGCAGATATGGAGAGGATATTCTTCTTTATTCTTGGTACAAACAAGACATCCTTCATCTTCACAGAATTTCCAGAGTCTAGCTTATAGGAGGATTCACCACTACCTTTTACTAGATACTGGTAGTCATCCCCAAGTTTCACCTTGTGAGGTGACTCATGTTCGGATAGTTTCACAAAGGATTCTTTCAATCTTGTCATATGCTTGGAAGCCCCATTGTCTATAAGCCAATCATTGCTTCCATGTGTGACATTTCTCTTGAGGGAAGAAATCAGAACATATTCTTCATCACTTGAAGAATCATCCCTTTCTTGTTTGATTGGCTTTATGGAAGGTTCATCATCCTCTGTAGTGTGAGCATGATGTCTTCTCTTGTTTCCCTTCTTCTTGTGAGAGTTACTCTTATTTCTAGGACAATATATGGCATAGTGTCCTCTCTCATCACAAGTAAAACATCTGAGTTTAGATAGATGTTTGTTAGATCTTCTAGGGTTATCCTTCTAGTGAGAATACTTACCTTTGGGATGATGATAGTTCCTTATACTTTTCTTGGAGTGTATTGTGAGAGATTGATATTCACTTCCCATATTTTATTCTCAGGCTACTATTTGAGCTTCTTCTTGTGATCATTCCTCCCACAGTCTAGTGAAGGCGGCTATCTTTCTTCTAGCACAAATCCCTTGAATGAAGGAGTCCCATGACATACGGAGACCATTCAAGGTGGTCATCACAATCTCTTCATTCTCCACTTATTCATCTACTGCTTCAAGTTGTTCTTTGATATGGGAGACCCTTGTAAAGTATGACTGTATGGTCTCTTTATTCTGCATCTTCACATTCTTCAATTGATTTCTCAAAGTCATCTTTCGATTTATGTTCTTCTCTTCAAATAGTTTGGTCAAGGCATCAAAAATATCTTTACGTGTCTTTAGGGAGGACACCTGTGGTATGAGGTGATATTTGATTGAATCAACAATAATCCTCTTAGTTTTTATCAATTTCTTCTTGTGTAAGGCATTAGCCTCATCTCCCTCTGGAACTGGAACCTCTCCACTGATGTAGGAGTCCAACTCATTTTCTTCAAGAACTAGTGAGATCCTATACATCCATGCTCGTAGGTTATCATCCCCATCAATATTTTCATCAGGATTGGTGTGATGAGACATATTAACTGAGAACCTCAAATGGAAATACAAAATATTTAGATCTTACCAATTTGAGAAGCTGAAAACTGGATCTGGAGCTGATCTTTTGTAGTGCTGATTTTCTGGTTCTGGGGAAAATTAGGGTTTGAATTTATCGATGTTCTACTCAACCAAAAACTTTGATCTTGATCTCTAAACTTCAATTTTGAGGAGGAGATCAATCCTGTGCTAGGCTCAATAAAAAATTCCTCTTCAGTGAAAATCCATAATTTCCCGATGTAGCAGCAGCACAAAAACTGAAAGTGCTCAGAATCAGATTCTGCTTCGACAGAAATATGACCCCTTCAATGGAGATTCATCATAGCCTCATTTTGCTAATGGATTGTGGAGATAAACCCAGAAAGTAAGAATCCCTAGCTTCTGCAGCTGCATAGTGTCTTCTTCTCAGGTTAGCTCTGATACCATGTTATATTTTTATCAATTAGACAATATGATCTTAGGATCTTATCTGAGAGAATAACATGCACAAAAATCAATCACAAGAGACAATAGACACAAATATTTTCCTCGGGGAAACCATAAAGGAGAAAACACTGCAACTTCATTAGAGATAGAATGAGCACCAAGGCAACAGTAAAACCCAAAGACAAAAAGATGATCTCCAATAGTTTTTCTCTCTCTCACTTGAGCGAGCTTCTTCTCTCTCACCTATGCGCTATAACTGGGTGAGTGTGTGCTTGAAATAGAGAGTCTCACTCTCTATTTATACTAGTTTCTAACTTGAGAATCACTTACCAGGGCTGACTTCTCTAAGAGAGTCTAATAACCCCAATGCCCCACAACTGTGGGGACTTTGCCCCCCGATCAACTAGGAGGGTTAACCTCTATGACTTTACATGACTTGATTACATTAATGATTCTCCCGATAGGAACATAGGGGACTAATGAAATACAATATATAAAATATACAAGTGAATACATTCTGAAGTTACAAATACATCAACACCTTGTCCAGTTTTGTCCCTTCTTCCAATTTATCATCTAATTCTATTTTGTAACTACTAATGGCAGCTATAAAATTCATGTTGCATTTCTACATAAGGCATCAACCACTTTGTTTTCCTTTCCTTTGATGTCTTTTATCTCAAAACCATATTCACGAAGGAAATCTAACCATCTAGCTTGCCTTGCGTTCATATTTTATTGATCAAACAAATATTTCAAACTTATGTTATCACACATTAATAGAAACCTTTTACCAATTAGATAATGATGCCACATTTTTAGAGCATGAATTATGGCAGCTAGTTCTAAATCATAAGTGGCATAATTATTTTCATGTTTTTTTAACTTCCTTGATTCATAAGCTATTATGTGGCCTTCTTATGTTAGTACTCCACCCAAATCTTCATTGCATGCATCAGTGCACACAACGAAATATTTGTTTGGATTTGTTATTTTTAATATAGGTGCAGTAGTTAACCGATTATTTTAATTTATTAAAAATTTCTTCACACTTTTGATCCCATACAAATATTTTTCTCTTTTTATGCATGGATGTTATGGATTCATGATCTTCAAGAATCATTCTATGAATTTCTGGTAATAACCCGCAATTCCCATAAATGATCGTACATCCGTTACATCTTTGGGAACATGCCATTCCATTATTTCTTTTATCTTATCTGGGTCCAATGATATTCCTTCCTTGGATATCAAGTGACCTAGATATGTATCTTTGAAGAAATCACATTTATTGAATTTAACATACATTTTATGTTCTCTTAAAACCTGTAGTATTATCTGCAAGTGTTCATCATGTTCTTCTTTCGTTTTCGAATAAATTAATATGTCATCTATGAATACGACTACACATTTATCTAAGTATTTACTTGAGACATTGTTCATTAAACACATAAAGGTTGTTGGAGCATTTGTTATCCCAAAGAGCATAACTACAAACACATAGTGCCTGTATCGGGTTTTGAAAGCAGTTTTAAAAATATCTTCGTCTTTAATTTTGACTTGATGATATACAAATCTCAAGTCTATCTTTAAAAATATCGTCGCTCTGCGTATCTGATCAAATAGCTCATCGATGTGGGGAAAATGATATCTATTTTTAATTGTCATTTTGTTTAGTTGATAGTAGTCTATACATAAACATAATGTTCCATATTTATTTTTAACAAATAAGACAGGTGCTCCCCAAGGGGATACACTTGGTCTTATATAATTCTTGTCTATAAGTTCTTGTAATTGTAGTTTTAATTCATTAAATTCTAATATATTCATTTGATAAGGAGCCTTTGAATGAGGTACATCTCCTGGTACTAACTCAATAGTAAAATCTAGTTCTCACTTTGGAGGTAATCCTGTAATTTCTTCCGGGAAAACATCTGAGAAATCTCGCAAGATTGGAATATCATCGAATTTAAGCTTATCTTCTTTATCCATGTGTTCGTTATTTAATACATGTACAACAAAAACTTTACATCCTTTCCTTACAACCTTTTTCATTTGTAATGCTGATATTTGTCTAACACAAACTTTCCTAGGTATCCCTTTGATAGAAATTTTTTCTCCTTTATCATTTAAACAAGTAAATTTTTTATCAAAGCAATTTAAAACCACTTGATGTCTTTCCATCCAATCCATACCTATTAAAACATCATAATACCCTAATGGTAATACATTTAACTTTACTTGAGTTTTGAAATGACTCATAAACATTTCACAACTTTCAACTTAATTAACTAATTTTCTTTTAGTTCCTATAGCTAACTGAACCAACCAAGACTTTTCAAAACTTTTCAAAGATAAATTGCATTTTTTTGCTATGCTAGGTGACACATAGCTTAAACTAGCACCTGAGTCAATCAAAATAGAAACATGTTGGTTTTGTATCATACCTTGTATTTCCACCATGGAGGTTTGATGATAAGCCTATTGATTCTCCAAGGCTTCATTAATTCTAGGCATTTCATTTGCTACATCACCAAACATTTCTTCCTCCTGAATATTATGTACATTGTTGTAGTTTGTCCTTCTGTTTGGACAGTCTTTTGCATAGTGAGATTTCTGACATTCCCAACACTTTACAGGTTCTTTATGTTCATTGTTTTTAACATAATTATTAGTCATGTCCCTGTATTTTGGTGATGTAGTGTTTTGTTGTGTTTTATCTTTAAAATCTGTTCCTTGATAATTATTCTTAAAAAAGTTTATTCTCTAATCAAAGTTACGTGTTCTCTTATTCTTCCAGTTAGGTATGCTTTCTTTCTTTTTACTTTGTTCGTAATAGAAGTTGGCTTTTCTCATTGCCTCTTCAAGGGTCTTTGAATTATCAAATTCAATTATGTCCTTGAAACTAGTAGGAAAACAGCTCAGAAACCTTTGTATCTTAGGTTTTTTGTCAATTATATACATTGCATATCTTAGCAAACTTAAAAATTTATTACTTAACTCTTTCATGGACATTGATCCTAGTTTAAGTTCATAAAACGCTTTAGCTCTTTCCTCATAATACTACTCAGATAAGAATTTCCTTTTGAAGTATTTTTTAAACACTCTCCAGGTTACATATTTTTCTCTAATATTTTTGACTCTTTTTATGTCCTGCCACAAGATATCATCCTTTCTGGTTATGTTATAGATAGCCATCTAGGATTTTAGTCTATCTGAGTAGTTATAAATATGAAAGTAATTTTTCATACCCGATAGCCAAGCCTCGGCTTCTTCACTCTTTTCCACTTCTCCATTAAACGTAGGAGGTTTTATCTTTGTAAATTCTCCTGAAATCTCTTCATATGGTTAATACTTCCTCTTTCTAGGATCATTGCCATTGTCATTACTTTCACTTGAGTATTTATACTTTCCTTTGTGTGACCTTGCTTTAATTTCTGAAGAAGATTTACTTTCACTATCAGAAAATTTTAATTTGTTACCTTTATGTTTGTATGATACTATTCCAGATTCAGTTTCATGTTCCTTTCTTTTATCTTTGCCTCCTTTGTGTATTTTATCTAGTAATATATGATTTAGTTCCTCCCGAGCTCTTATAATTCTTTCATTTTCTTCCTTTATTGTTTGTAGTTCAACTCTTAAATATTTTACTGTTCGAAGTAGTTTTGAGGGTTGATTATTTAACTCCACATATATGTTATTTGGATTATTGTGATGGTATCCATCTTCAGCAGATGCGTCAAATCCCTCCATGTCCTGCAAAGTAAATTTATATTTCTGTACATAAATAGTTTTAAAACATGATCAATATATTTTGTTTCCTGTTTTACATGTGACTGAGCCAATCTTCAAGCCTAGTGTTTGGAGCCTCGCTCTGACACCACATGTAACATCTCCAAATTTCGTAAATAAATAAAAATTTAAGTAAAGGTCTAACTGCAATTATAAAGGATAACATAATCCATACAATGTTTAAATTTTCGCTTAACATAAATGACACAAGTACGACAAACATAAAGTGTGACTTACTGTTATGATGACACTACTTTACTTGTCGTCAAATCGTGAAGGAACGTCATGTTTATTTCATGTCAATTACAGTTAGTATATTTACTGGTTATGTTATAGAATAAATGTTAACTCTACTACGAATCTAGGAGGATGGGTTTTTATGGTATTACTTAGCTCTCTGGCCAAGACAAATCTATTGTGTAATATTTTGAAGGTGACAACCATTCAGCGTTTTCCTTGTTTGATAAATCACCTTCATCCTAGCTACATGTAAACAAAATCTTAACTAAGCCTATGGGAAGACAACTATCCTAAGTCATAGCACCAAGCGCATGACCATATAAATAAATCAAGCATACGAAATAAACATAATGGTATCCATGGGAAATTTCAACAGGGTTTGAAACTATAGAGATTTTGTTTTGATTTATTAATAACTAGGTGGCATTTAAGAGGCCATGTGAAGACCTTATGGTCTCCGCCTGGATAACATTTGAGTCACCTTGTAAACCCTAAGGGTTTAATTCATTGTAATCCCTTGTCCTTTCACTCTGTTGTTCATCCTTTGCACTGTGTGCTTATCGTTTACTGTGTGAACAATGGTGGAGGAGCCGAGGCTCTCGACCCTCGACACCATCCAGCAGTGTTAAAATAATTATTTCTGGTTCAGTAGAATAGTGTTTTTGTAGTTTGAGTCATGGTATTTTCTTCTAGAGCTGCCTCTGTGAAAATTTCAATTTTATTTTGGTTGCGTTAACAATTATCTTTCTTTTATTTCTAGAACTAAAAGCGATGTTTGACTTCATTGTGTGGCTTTTAGGTGTTCTTGCTGGGGTCGCTGTGATATGGAATTCAGTCTTCATGGGGGCGTATGGTCTGGTAATACCTGTCACCCACATTCCTTGCTCTGTGTAGCTCCATTGAATGTGGCTTTGCATCTCCTAAGGATGGGCCAACACTCTCATGAATGGAGTCATTTTAAGCATTTCCTTAGGATGAGAAATCTTGGTAATCCTCCGTTCTTTTGTCCCTATGGCCTTATTTAGTTTTTACAAAAACAATCACCCTTCAACCGTGGATTCTAAAGGGGTCTATAATGTATTATTAGTTGTATTTGTGGATTTGAGCTCTTGTAGAGCTTTTAAAACAAAAGTTTAGTTTTTAAGTAATACCAAATAAAAAAGGATTTCCAGGGTTTGAGAATAGGAAAACTTCCTTCGTTTTGTTTTCAATGTAATATTATTATTCGGTATTTAATGTTGTTCTTTAATGTGATTCACGCCTTGTGATTTGAGTACTGTGAACTCTGTTTTTTCTCTTTCTTTTTAGAAATATTTAGGTTCATATGGCCATTACTTTGCTTATTTTATTTTAAAAAGGAAAAAGGGTGTTTCTTTGTTAGAGGAATGATAAGATAAAAAGTTGTAAGCCTTGAGGCATTGACAGAGAAATCGATAATGTTACAGGAAAGTTTTTGTTTCCTCTTGAATGATTTTACTTTCGTTATTTTAAATGGATTTTAAAGCAATATACCTATAATGACTTACAACCTGCAACAAGGATTTCACCTGCCAAAAAAATTCTTGACTTAGTTTTTAAGGTTTTCTTTTTAGGACAATTATTGTATTTTTAAATGAGTATTTTAGGGCCCCGTGAGGCCTCTTTTTTCTTCACGTTATTGTATTATGTTATTGTTTCAAATTTTTATTGTTATATAGATATTCATGTTGGTTGGAGTCATAAGCTCTTACACATATATATATTAATAAGTTTATTTGTTTTCTTTATAGCTTACATTTGAAATTTTAAAACCCTAGTTGTAAACAAAAGGCCTGTTGAATGACATGGATTACAGGTTTGAACCCTCGACTTGTTCAATTTTTAAAATTGTTTATTTAATAATTAAATGCTCTTATTTTTATTGTATAGTGAGGATTCGTAAAGGTAGTATAATTTGGTTAATGGTTGTTATTGTTCTCATAGCTATAACTATTTAATTAAAAATTAAATAAAATCTTAATTAGGGTAAATAATTTAATTCCTTGTTATGTTCGGATAGCATGTGTAGGCTTCGAATCAATATTCTAAATAAGAAATACTTTTTATAAGGTTATTCCATGTGGACTCTACAAATTTCTAGTGTTCCTACAAATTTAATTAGACCAAAACCCTAGTTCGTTTGGTTTTTGTTCCTTGAGAAAATTAAACTAGTCGATTCTTAAAACTGAAGTAGACTTTAAGATGTAATATATAATATTTACAAAATTACAGTTATAACGTTGTTTCTAAGGCGAGAGTTAAATAAAATATGGTTCAATGTTTACTTAACAAGGATACCCTTAAATATAATAAAATAAGAACTTAAAGAAGTTAGTATAACTCAAAAAAACTGTTTAAAACATTATAGGTGCTGATCCACAGATTCTTCTTTATAGAATAATTACTCGAATCTATACTTCTTCCATAAAACTTGTAAAAATTATAGATTTATTTAATACATATTATACAGAAGTAAAATCTATTTGGTCTATCCAATTCAGTAATTTTTTAGGTGTTGAAAGAAAATATTTTTTGACATTCATGACCTTCAGATTCAGATATGAAATAAATGCACATATAATAAACAAACAACTTAGAACTTGGATAATTGCAGAAGGGGAACAACCACCGAAATAACACCGTTCCTCCCAACCGTCTCTTAAAAGCAGCCAAAATCACTTTCTTTAGGACTCCTAAGCTTGTTCACTGAACCACTAGGACGAAGAATGTTTTGTAACATCCCACACAAAAAATCTCTACAACTTAGTAACTCACTAGCAGACTTAAATCTCATCATTTCACTTTAGCTATCCCCTCATCGAATTTCCTTGTGTGCCTGAATTTTTTAGTTTGCAGCAATCACAAGGCTCTATCACTTGGAATAGAATGTAATGGGCCTCCTGCTCAATTCAATGGTATTTATTTAACATTTCCTAGGTATTTGGGTTAGTTTTGTAATTAAATGAGCCACCTTCTTAGTTCCTCCTCTTAGAGAACATGACTACAATTTTAGGGATTTTCCTTCCTGCAACAACTAGAAAGTGAAATGCTATTGCTGCCACTTGTCATTTATACTTCTACAACTGCTCATTCCTCCTAGTGGGTTAGTGAACACTCTTTCAACAATCTTCTTTGGATAGGCGTCTCTCCTTTTTAATTATTTAAATAAATAAATATTCAATTACAATCATCCTTGAGCAACTTGGTCATAAAAACCTTACAATAAATTTTAGCACAATGTTTTCTTAAATAAATAAAATTATTTATTTTTCTTTTCTAGATAGGTTACACAATCACAAGTGCAATTTAAAAAAATAAAAATAAAATCTCTACTCAATGTTATAATTATTATAAAATAATGCCATTAAAATTTTGTTTTTTACAAGATTTATATCAATTTAAAACTATATATAACTACAAAAGAAAGATTAATACCATTGACAATTATATATAACTTACTAAAGATTAATACTACTCAAATAACGCTTAATGACACATAATGTAGTGTGGGATGATTTATCACACTTGTCTTTTCAAAATTACAAGTTCATTTTCTTTTTTTATAAGTGTTTTTGTTAGACTTAGTTTGAATCTTGTTGATGGAAGATGAATGAACTTTTTTTTAAGACTGTTTGAATCTTGTTAATGGACGATGAATGTACTTTCATATCTATGGAAATTCAAGTATTAAAATTAATTAGAAATTTAAATATTAAAATTAATTGAATTCAAGTTTCAAAAAAAGAGAAACATTAATTTTAAGGAATTTTAAAATTTGTAAATTTTTTTAATTAAAGAGATGGTTTTTTATCTTTTAGTTATTTTCCATCACATTTTTAAATAATTCAACCAAACAGTTAATGCTCTATAGAAGTTGGCCCCAAGGACTTTAGATCTCTTTGAAGCAAGGCAAGGACTTTAGATCTCTTTGAAGCAAGGCTATGCCAATTAATTAAGTGGAATAATATGTCCCTCATAGGGTAATTGAAGTATATTTGATGTTTGTGTCTTCACTTAACTATGATGACTACACTTTTGTTGTCCCTCGTAAGGTAATTGAAATATATTTGATGTTTGATGTTTTTGTCTTCACTTAACTATGATGACTAAATTTTGTTATAGTTCAATGTTGTTGCTTTTCTATATTTTTATAGTTTTTTTGTAATTAAGTGATATTTAAATTATTTTTTAGTATTAAATGATAATTTGGTTACTTTGTGTTTGTATATATTATAATGATTATTAGATAATATAAAGATAATTTGTTCTAATTCAATGTTGGTGTTTTTCTATATTTATTTAGTTTTTTGTAATTAAGTGATATTTAAATTATTTTCTAGTATTAAATGATAATTTGGTTACTTTATGTTTGTTTATATATATATTATAATGATTATTAAATAATACAAAGAATGTAATGTAAATCAAAGCATGCACTATTAATAAGTTAGGATAATAAAAATATATTCTTGAATAAGAATTTTTCATTTTATGCATATTAATATCAATTATATAAATAAAAGTAATTCATATATAAAATTAAAATAATATTAACAATCAAAACCAATAAAAATGAAACATAATTTAAAAAAAATAGAATGTCATTTAATATTTTAAGTGATATGTATTTATATACGTAGGGTTGTCACTTACCATAATTTAAGAAAATATAAGTAGCATTTAGTATTAAGATTATTCTAAATATGTGACGATTTTGATCATTTTTGTTCCAAATTTGATTGGAGTTATAGATATCCATTGTTGATATTGCACAATATGGGTGAAATCGAGGTGTTTAGAGGGCTTTGAATCCATTTGTTCATTCAAAAATGAAAGTTGAACAATGAAAAAAAATGATTTCGCCAAAGATTATATCACTGGATTTTGGTGATGCTAATGAAAAAGTCCAAAACATCTAATGTTTAGACTACTTATTTAGTATTATAAGTGATATATATTTATAAATATGGAATCATCATTTAATATATATTTTTAGGGCCTTAAGTTCTTAAATAGTAAAATGGGTTTTACTTCTCTTATGTATGGAAGTTCATTAAGGTGGAACATGTAAGTGACCAAGGGGGGATGTTAGAACCACCCTTCGACATAGAGTAATTATATAAATTGATTTTGGTTGGGTAGCTTATAACATCTCCAAAATTCATAATTTTTTATTTTATTTTTTATGACGGCATAGTGAGATTACATAGCTTAAAGAGAAACACTATAAGGTTCACATTATCCAAATCATCTACTTGAACTATCACTTATCAATTTGATAAAACAACAACTTATATTGCGAAAACCTTTAACTATGAACTAAATTCACTAGACTAATAATTGGCTTAATTTTTAGTCATGAAGTTTTGGAAGGTCATACGTTTTCTTTTTCTTTTTTTACATCTTGGGAACTCAAAGCCCATTATCGTAAATTTATAGTCCTTCTTGTTTTAGTGTTTAAATTGTATGGACTTGTCATACTTTAACCAATGCTTACTAACCCTATAACCATGGTTAGGGTTGCAGGCCTTTACGGTCTTACTTAGATTTCTATAAGCTAATGTATGGTTGACCTGATGTTATTGCAGGGTTCTTTCAACAAGAGGATTGTTTCTTCTCCTACTCTACTAAATATCAAGGTAGCAAGGTTATGGTGATCTGAAAAAATATTAAGAAATAACAGAGTATATCATAAAGTTACAATACCCAACACAATGAGGAATGGTTAAACGTGCTAAACTTTTCCAAGGATTAACCTATTAATCGACCTTCCATAATGAGTTGGTTAAAACTAAAGAAAAAAGGGGTAGTGGATTCAATTTTTCTACATGGACAGTATCGTACATGCGCCCATGTGCTTTGGTGCTTGCTAGCTATAAAAAGGACAAGATTTCTTTAAACCATTCGAAAGGTCAAGGGTTTTTTTATCTTCTTGATGTTTCCCACTAAGAGAGGAACTGAAGGCTCTTAGCTCCTTTCTCCCACAAACTCCAAGCTTCTGTTCAGTCCTTGACCCTGCATTTAAGCTTACTCTTTGGTTTCATCCATAGAAGCTATTACAACACCATCACCAATATATGTCTTCGTCATGCTAAGGTGTTTCCAGTTCTGAAGCTTAGCTCGTGTAACAAGGTAAGATGTAAAGTCATCTTTCTCTGTTTCGTTTTACATTGTATCATCTAAAAAATTATCTTGTTTTAACCCTTAATTCTTTTTTCTGGTAGAGAGTCCCAACAAATGTTGCACATGTTTCAAAAGAGGTGCTTTAGGGTCCTAGTAAGACCTTGAGCATTGAACCTTAAGGTTCTGACAACATGGATGAATGCTGGAAAATAACAGACTCTGGTTTAGGGAGTGCCTTCTATGGAAGCTACAAGGCTTGCACCGCCCCTTTACACTTCTTATTGATGGTATTCATCTAATCGACATAGTTATGGTGGTTTTCTTTTAATCACCCTCGAGATGTAATGTTGTTTTTATTTTCTCATCAGCAGAGTTACTCTTTAAAATGTAAGTCCATCAAACCATGGAGTCTGTGGAAAAACATGAAACCCTTACTGTGATTTGGTTTGGTTCTTACTCTCCTTACTGTAACTGGTAATCATTCTATGATAGACAAATGAATATAAAGAGTTATTCCATTTTAAAATCCCTAGAGCAAGATAGAGTTTTAAATATTTAACGTTCTCCTTTTGGTTTCAGACCGTGAGGTATGGTTTGTAAATACAATTGCAAGATAAACAAGAATTCTCCAATTACTCTATTTATTTTTCATTGTGTATACAAAATTTATGTTGAACAAAGTGCTTGTCATTACTCGGTGACTGTCTGTATTTTCATTACTTTCAAAATTGTATAAATTGTTTATTTCATAAGCAATGTTATACCTATCATTGTTCTGGTTATAGAGAGGTCATGGCACCTTCAAAACAAAACTGTAATTTAGGGTATTCCAATTGTAAGTTTTGTTTGGGATTATAGTACTGATAAATTTTTTTATTCGTTGCGACCTGGGTTCTACCCTTTTTAGAGAAATAATGTCTAAATGTTTAATATGGTTCTTTTTCTGTGCATTTAATTGAAAATTGTTGTTAGGATTAAATGATAAGATTTTATAAAGGATTGTATTTAAAAGTACGACCTATCTCGTTTGGGTTTGGTTGTTGCTAAACGTAGGTTTCCATTATTAATATTTTCTTATTAAAAGAAAAAAGAGAAGTCTTTTTACGTTTCGTCCCTGTATCTTGTAATAATTTTCTAAGATTTTATACATAGTGGTATTAAGGACATAATGGTTTGTAAACAATAGTTTGGAACCCTATATAGGACATGGTTATCTTAGATCTAAAGTGTTGAAATCGAATTTTGTTACTTCTTAAGTATACATAGAGAATTTTATTCTTAGATCATTTATGGAACAAACAAGCCTTTGGCTGTAAAAGGATAATACTGTGAAGATTGTTTGAAGCTTTTGGATGAAATACGTTTGATAAAGGAAGTTTAAAAGTATTATTTATAGCTTTGAAAACCTCGTATGAGACCATAGTGAAATTGAGATGGGTTAATAATATAACAGGATTTAATGGTAATTAAGGATTTCATTGAAATTTACTAAAAAAACAAATCCTATTTAATCAAATTTGTAACTTAAAAGAATTCTCCGCAGAAATAAAAGAGAATGAAACTAAAGTAATACTAATTGTTTGATATCGATAATACAATAAGGAAAATATAATATTGTTTCTAAATAAGGAATATGGAACACCTTACTAACTTTTACTATGAAAACTTTGGTTTAACAATACTTTACATTTACTGATAAAATTGATTATAATATATTCCTACTGTAATACAATGACAAATAATACTTTTTGTGAAGGATTTAAACATCCATAATTTCCTTCATACACAAAAAAACAAAAAACTTGAAGATAATAACTAGAACAGAATAGAACACACTCACTTTGGAAGGGGACAAACACCCAAAGAAGACTATTGCTCCCAACCATCTCTTGAAAGCAGCCAAGATCACTTGCCTTAGGACCCCCGATCCTGTTCACTGAACCACAAGGACGAAGATGCTGTGTAGAATCCTACACAGTATTCTCTGTAACTTAGCAAACTCACTTGCAGACTTAACTCTCAATAATTCATTTTAGCTATCTCCCCATCAAATTCCTCTTGTGTGCCTAACTTTTCAGTTTCCAACAAATTCACAAAGCTTTAATCACTTGGAATAGAATGTAGTGAGCCTCCTGCTCAATTCGATGGTATATATAAGATTTTCTAGGTCATCAATTCAATTTTGTAATTGAATGAGCCACCTTCTCAATTCCCCTTTCTAGGGAACATGACCACAATTATAGGGATGTTTCCTCCTGCAACAACTAGAAAGTGAATGTTGTTGTTGCCACTGGTCATTTCAAATTCTACAATAGATCATTCCTCCCAGTGGGTCAGGTAACACTCTTCAACAATCTTCTTTGGATAGGTGTCTCCTCTTTTAATTATTTAAATAAATAAAATATTCAATTACAGTCACCTTTGACCATTCTTGGTCAACAACATAAAACTTTACAATAACTTTTAAAGTAATTTTTTCTAGAAAAAATGTTTTCAGTTCTAGGTGGGTTACAAACACTCCCTCTTAAGTTCAACATCGTCCACGATGTTGCTCTAGTGTCTTCTGAGTCTTCCTAGAAAAAAATTGGATTTGCCTCCCGTAGATGACTCTCCAATTCCCATGTTTCTTCATCTAGTCTAAGGTGCTTACATTGCACCTTTACTTGTCTAATGGTGCGATTCCAGAGAAAAAATTCTCTCTTGTCAAGGATACAATCTGATTCCACCTGGAAATCTCCTTCGGGTTCTACCTGAATAACATTCCAATCGATCACATGAGTAGCATCGTGCACATACTTTTTCAAAATGGAAATATGAAATACTTTATATAATCTAATATTTGGTGGCAAAGCTAACTGATAAGCCACTGGTCCAACTCTTGCTAATATCTCAAATGTTCCACAATACCTGGGTGCTAATTTAGTACAACTCCCCAACTTCAAGGAGTTTTTTTTTCTGGGTTTTACCTTGAAAAACACATGCTTACCTACTTGGAATTCTTTCTGAGTTCTTTTAAGTTCTTCATGACTCTTTTGTGTATTCTATGCAATTTTCAGATTGCTTTGTACCTGTTTCACTGTTAGTTCCATTTCTTTTAACAAGTTAGGTCCTACTATCAATCTGTCAACCATATTACTCCATGAAATGGGAGTATTACATTTCCTACCATATAGTATTTCAAAAGGACTAAGTTTAGCTGAAGCTTGATAGTGATTGTTATATGCAAACTCAACTAAGGGCAGATAATCTTCCCGGATTTCTTGGGATGATATCTAACATACATCTGTGACATATCTTTTAAGACTTGATTTACTCTTTCTGTTTGTCCATCCATTTGCGGATGATAAGCAGTAATTAAATTTAATTTAGTATCTATTCCATTAAACAATGACTTCCAGAAATTACTAGTAAATTTAGGATCCTTATTAGGTATTATTACCTTAGGAATTCTATGCAAACGAAAATTTCCTTCATAAAAATGTTAGTAGAATTAGCAACCTTATAAGTAGTTTTAATAGGTATAAAATGTGTTCCCTTTCATAGTGTGTCTACCACTACCATTACAGAATCATTTTGCTTTTGATATTTAGGTATTCTTGTTATAAAATCAAGACTGATAATTTTCCATTTCCATTCTGGAATTGGTAATGGTTGCAATAAACCTATTGGCCGGTGTCGATGCTCAACCTTAACATGCCGGAATT
Organism: Pseudotsuga menziesii; assembly: GCA_001517045.1. Taxonomy (NCBI): domain Eukaryota; kingdom Viridiplantae; phylum Streptophyta; class Pinopsida; order Pinales; family Pinaceae; genus Pseudotsuga; species Pseudotsuga menziesii. The sequence continues at coordinate 33,655 of LPNX010732619.1, read as the reverse complement.
CTATACACCTAGCTATATATTCATCCACTTCATTCTTCATATTAGGCCAAAAATAATCTTTTCTTATCCATTTTATCATCTTTTAATGACCTGGGTGTCCTGAATAAGGAATTTTATGTACTTCATTCAAAATCAACATTTTGATTTATGGTACATTAGGTACACATAATGTTTTTTTATACAACATTAAGCCTTTTTCCTTCAAACTGAAATCTGTTTTTACATTTTCAGATTCATTTTCTGTTGCTTTTTCTCTTATATTTTGATATTCTTTATCCATTTTTACTCCATATTCCAATTTATCGACTAATTCTATTTTGTACTTGCTAACATGATGGCTATAAAATTTAGTCTTGCATTTCTGCTTAAGGAATCAACCACTTTATTTTCCTTTCCTTTGATATGTTTGATCTTGAAATCGTATTTGCTAAGGAAAGCTAACCATATTTCTTGCCTTGAGTTCATATTTTGTTGATCAAACAAGTATTTTAAGCTTATGTTATCAGACATTAATAGAAATATTCTACTAATTAGATGATGGCGCCACATTTTCAAAGCATGTATTATAGTTTTCAACTCTAAATCGTAAGTGGCATAATTATTTTCATGTGTTTTTAACTTTCTTGACTGATAAGTTATTACGTGAACTTCTTGTGTTAGTACTCCACTCAATCCCTCATTGCATGCATCAGTGCACACAACAAAGTCCTTGTTTAGATATGTTATTTTTAATATAGGTGCAGTAGCTAACAATTCCTTTAACTTATTAAAACTTTCTTCACACTTTAGATCCCATACAAATCTTTTTTCCTTTTTCTGTAAGGATGTTATGGGATTCACGATCTTCGAGAATCCTTCTATGAATTTCTGGTAATGACCCATAATTCCCATGAACGATCGTACATCCAATACGTCTTTAGGAACAAGCCATTCCATTATTTCTTTTCTCTTATCAGGATCTACTGATATCCCTTACTTGGATATCATGTGACCTAGATACTGTATTTTATCTTTAAAGAATTCTCATTTACTGAATTTAGCATACAGTTTATGTTCTCTTAGAACTTGTAATATTATCTGTAAATGTTCATCACGTTCTTCTTTTGTTTTTGAATAAATTAATATGTCATCTATGAAGACGACTACGAATTTAACCAAGTACTTACTTAAGACACAATTAATTAAACACATAAAAGTTGCTAGATCATTCGTTATCCCAAATGGCATAACTACAAATTCATAATGTATGTATTGGGTTCTAAATGCAGTTTTAAAAATATCATCATCTTTAATTCTGACTTAATGATATCCAGATCTCAAGTCTATTTTGAGAATATCATTTCTTCATGTATATGATTAAACAAATCATCTATGTGGGGCAATGGATATCCACTTTTAGCTGTCATCTTGTTTAACTGACGATAATTTGTACATAAACATAATGTATCATCTTTATGTTTAACAAATAAGACACGTGCTCCCCAATGGGATAGACTTGGTCTTATGTAATTCTTATCTAGCAGCTCTTGTAGTTGTAGTTTTAATTCATTAAGTTCTAATGTGTTCGTTCGATAAGGATCCTTTGAATTAGGTACATCTCTTGGTACTAATTCAATAGTAAAATCCAATTCTCTTTTTGGAGGTAATCCTGGAATCTCTTCTGGTAAAACATTTGAGAATTATTTAAGATTGGAATGTCATCGAATTTTAACTTATCTTTTTTATTTAGGAGTTCGTCATTCTTTACATGTACACCAAAATTTTTACAACCTTTCCTTACGGACTTTTTCATTTGCAAAGCTGAAATTTGTCTAACAAAATAATTTCTAGGTATCCCTTTGACTGTTATTATTTCTCTTTTATCATCTAAGCATGTAAATGTTTTCTCAAAACAATTTAAGACTACTTTGTGTTTTTCCAGCTAGTCCATACCTATTAGAACATCATATGACCCTAAGGGTAATAAATTTAATTTCACTTGAGTTTTGAAATGGCTCATAAACATTTCATAGTTTTCAACATAACTAACTAACTTTTCTTTTGGTTCCTGTAGCTAACTGAACCAACCAAGACTTTTCAAATTTTTTAAAATGTAAATTGCATTTTTTTCCTATACTAGGTGACACATAGCTTAGACTAGCACCTGGGTCTATCAAAATAGAAATAGGCTTGTTATGTATCATACCTTCTATTTCCACCATGGATGTTTGGTGATCAGCCTGTCGATTCTTCAAGGCTGCATTGATTCTGGGATTTTTATTTAATACGTCACCAATAGTTTCTTCCTCCTAAATTGTATGCACATTGCTGAAATTCCTCTTTTTGTTCAGACAATCCTTTGTATAATGAGGTCCCTGACATTCCCAACATTTCCCAGGTTCTCTTTGTTCATTATTTTTAACATAATTATTAGGCATGTCTATGCTTTTTGGTGCAGTAAAATTTTGTTGGGTTTTACCTTTAAAATATGTTCCTTGATAATTATTCTTAGAAAAAATTATGGAACTATTTCTGAAACTTTTGTTTGGCTTAAAACCTTTCCTTCTCTGCTCAAAATTACTCATTCTTTTATTTTTTTAGTTAGGTATTCCTTATTTCTTATTTTTTCTTTGTTCATAATAGAAGTTAGCTTTCGTCATTGCCTCTTCAAGGGTCTTTGGATTATCAAATTCAATTTGTCCTTGAAACTAAGAGGAAAAGTGCTCAAAAACCTCTGTATCTTAGGATTTTCATCGATTATATAAGGTACATATCATAATAAACATAAAAATTTACTACTTAGTTCCTTCATAGACATTGAACCTAGTCTAAGATCATAAAACTATTTATCTCTTTCTTCATAATATTGTTCAGATAATTACAGACTTAGATTCATGTTCTCTTATTTTATCCTTTCCTCTATGTGTATTTTATCTAGTAATATATGATTCAGTTCTTCTTGTGCTTTTAAGATTCTTTCGTTATCTTCCTTTAAAGTTTGTAATTCAGATCTTAAATATTATACACTTTGAAGCAATTCAGATGGTTGATTACTTAATTCCACATATATATTATTTGGATTATTATGATGGGATCCATCTTCAGCAGATGATTCTACTCCTTCCATTTCCTGCAAAAATAAAAATTTGTATTTATGGAGAGAAACAAATTTTAAATATAGTTAGTACTTTTGTTTTTCATGTTTTGTATGCGAGTTGAGCCAATATTCAGGCCTAATGTTTGGAAACTCGCTCTGATACCACATGTAACATCTCCAAAATTCATAAAATAAAATAAAAATTTTATGACGGATTGCTGAGATTACATAGCTTAAAGAGAAACAATGTAAGGTTCACATTATCCAAATCATCTACTTGAACTATAACTTATCAATTTGATAAAACAACAACTTAAATTGTGACAGCCTTTAACTGTGAACTAAATTCACTAGGCTAATAACTGACTTATTTGTTAGTCATGGAGTTTTGGAAGGTCATACCTTTTTTTTTTACATCTTGGGAACTCAAAGACCGTTAACGTAAATTTATAGTCCTTCTTGTTTCAGTGTTTAAATTGTATGGACTTTTCATACTGTAACCAATGCTTACTAACCCTATATCAAGGTTAGGGTTGCAGGCCTTTAAGGTCTTACTTAGATTTCTATAAGCTAATGCATTGTTGAACTGGTGTTATTGCATGGTTCTTTCAACAAGAGGATTGTTTCTTCTCCTACTCTACTAAATATCAAGGTAGCAAGGTTAGGGTGATCTAAAACAATTCTTAAAAAATAACAAAGGAGTATATCATAAAGTTACAATAACCAACAAAATGAGTAGTGGTTAAACGTGCTAAAATTTTCCAAGGATTAACCTATTAATCGACCTTCCATAATGCATTGGTTAAAACTATAGAAAAAGGGGTAGTGGATGCAGTTTTTCTACATGGACAGGATTGTACATGCGCCCATTTGATTTGGTGCTTGCTAGCTGTAAAAAGGACAAGAGTTTTTTAAACCCTTCGAAATGTCAAGGATTTTTATCTTCTTGATTCTTCCCACTAAGAGAGGAGTCGAAGGCTATCAACTCCTTTCTCCCATGACCTCCAAGCTTCTGTTCATTCCTCAACCCTATGTTTAATCTTACTCTGTGGTTTCATCCATAGAAGTTGTCACAACATCATCACCAATATATGTCTTCGTCATGCTAAGGTGTTACCATTTCTGAAGCTTAGCTCCCATAAAAAGGTAATATGTAAAGTCATCTTTGTCTGTTTCATTTTACATTGCATCATCTAAAAAATTATCTTGTTTTAACCCTTAATTTGTTTGTCTAGTAGAAAGTCCCAACAAATCTTGTGCAGGTTAGATGAGCTGGTTCAAAAGAGGTGCTTGAGGGTCTTGCTAAGACCTTGAGCCCTGAACCTTAATGGTCTGACAGTATGGATGAAGGCTAGAAAATAACAGACTATGGTTTGGGGAGTGTATTCTCTGGAATCTCCAAGGCTTGTATCGCCCCTTTACACTTCTTGTCGACGGTATTCAACTAATCAACAGGGTTATGGTGGTTTTATTTTTTTTCGCCCCCAGGCTGTAATGTTGTTTTTCTTTTCTCATTAACAGAGTTACTCTTTAAAATGTAAGTCCATCAAACCATGGATTCTATGGAAAAACATGAATCCATTACTGTGATTTGGTTTGGTTCTTACTCTCCTTACTGTAACTGGTAATCATTCTTTGATAGAAGGTTGAATATTAAGAGTTAGGGCCTTTCTAAAATCCCTAGAGCAAGCTCAAGTTTTAAATATTTAACGTTCTCCTTTTGGTTTCAGGCTATGAGGTCTTGCTTGTAAATACAGTTGCAAGATAAATAAGAATACTCCAATTACTCTGTTTATTTGTGATTGTGTATACAAAATTTTTGTTCAACAAAGTGTTTGTCGTTACTTGGTGATTGTGTGTATTTTCATTACTTTGAAAATTATATATATTTTTTGTATTTCATAAGCAGCGTTATACCTATCATTTTTATGGTTTTAGAGAGGTCATGGTGCCTTCAAAACAAAACTGTAATTTAGGCTATTCCCATTTTAAGTTTTGTTTGGGATTGCAGTACTGATAAATTGGTTTATTCGTTGCTACCTCATGGGTTCTACCCTTTGAGAGAAATAATTTATAAATGTTTAATATGGTTCTTTTTCTATGCATTTAATTAAAAATTTCTTTTAGAATTAAATGATAAGATTTTATAATGGATTGTATTTACAGCTATGACCTATCTTGTTTGGGTTTGGTTGCTTCTAAACATAGGTTTTAGTTATTAAGCGTTTCTTATTACAAAAAAAAAAAGAGAAGTCTTTTTACGTTTCGTCCCCATATCTTGTAATAATTTTTTAAGATTTTATACAGAGTGGTATTAAGGATAGAATGGTTGTGAACGACTTCTATGATAGTTTGAAACCCTAGATAAGACATGGTTATCTTAGCTCTAAAGTTTTGAAATCAAATTTTGTTACTTCTTATGTCTACATAGAGAATTTTATTCTTATATATTTTATGTAACAAACAAGCCTTTGGGTGTAAAAAGATAATACTATGAAGAATGTTTTAAGATTTTGGATGAAATAAGTCCGATAAAGGAAGTTTGAAAGTATTATTTATAGCTTTAAAAACCTTGGATGAGATCATAGTGAAATCGAGCTGGGTTAATAATATAACATGATTTAATGGTAATTAAGGGTTTCATTGAAATTTACACAAAAATACAAACCCTATTTAACCAAATTTATGACTTAAAATAATTCTCTGCAGAAATAAAAGATAATGAAACTAAAGTAATACTAATTGTTTGGTATCAATAATACAGTAATGAAAATACAATATTGTTTCTAAATAAGGAATATGGAACAAATTATTAACCTTTACAGTGAAAATTTTGGTTTAACAATATTTTACATTTACTGATAAAATTTATTATAATATATTCCTACTATAATACAATGACAAATAATACTTCTTGTGAAGGCTTTAAACATCCATAATTTCCTTCATACACAAAAAAATATAAACCTTGAAGATAATAATTAGAACATAATAGAACCTGTTGACTTCGAAAGGGGACAAACACCGAAAGAAGACTTTTCCTTCCAATCGTCTCTTGAAAGCAGCCAAAATCACTTTCCTTAGGCCGTCGAACCTATTCACTAAACCACTAGGATGAAGATGTTGTGCAGGATCCTACACATTATTCTCTGCAACTTAGCAAAGTCACTTGTAGATTTAACTCTCAACAATTCACTTTAGCTATCACCTCATTGAATTCCTCTTGTGTGCCTAAATGTTCAGTTTCCAGCAAATTCACAAGGCTCTATTCACTTGTAATAGAATGTAGTGAGCCTCCTGCTCAATTTGATGGTATATATAAGCTTGCCTAGTTCTTTGGGTCATTTTTTCAATTAAATGAGCCACCTATTCAGTTCCCCTTTCCATGGAACATGACCACAATTATAGGGATGTTTCCTCCTAGAACAGCTAGAAAGTGAATGGTGTTGCTGCCACTTGTCATTTGGCCTTCTACATGAGATCATTCCTCCTAGTGGGTTACTGAACACTCTTCAACAGTCTTCTTTGGATAGGTGTCTCCTCTTTTAATTATTTAAATAAATAAAATATTCAATTACAGTAATCTTTGACCATTCTTGGTCAACAACATAAAACTTTACAATAACTTTTAAAGTAATGTTTTCTCAAAAAAATTGGTTTTTCAGTTCTAAGTGGGTTACATAACTATAGTTGGAAAAGTAAAATTTCTATTGAGTATCTATAATAATTTCACCCTTAAAACCAAGACGCCCTTAAAGAATAATCATCACATGAGTCTAATGTTTTCAAACATAAGAGGGTATTGTATTGGCACAAGCATAGTGGGAATAGTAATAACTCTTCTTCTTTGAGTTGATGATAATGTTCTTTTGCAAGGAGCAAAATACAATCTTGAAAACCTGCTAAGAATTCTCAAAGGTTTTTGTTTTAGCATTGGCATGTTAGTAAATGCCAAGTTGATATTAAAAGATTAAAAGGTTATGACCAAGAAATGACCTAATTTTAGTTTTTCAACAACAATTTAGAGGATGTTAATTTGTACAAGTATCTTGGATTTGACCTACATTACAATCTATAATGTAGATAAAAGCCTAGATTTAACCCTTGAAAGTATATTTATGGTTGAGGGAAAAAACGAAAGTCCTCTTTGAAGTCCTTTATGTTCCAATTTTATTTTATGATTGTGAAGTTAAAAAATTATGAATTTGTAATTGTTGAAATTGAAATTTCTTGTCAATCGTTTTCATTCTTGAAATTGTGAATTTGTTGAAATCACAATGTTTCAAGGATTCATAAAATCTATTTACTTCTAGAATCTGTAAATAGACATCTAAAATATTTGGAATATGTTAAGTTATTCAAACAATCAACATTTTGGATATTCGAGAGCTAACTAGATTTTATGAATCCTTCATAAATTTTAATTTCAACAAGTTCACAAGTTCAACAATTGATTGATGGGATATTTTTGTTATTCATTTCTTCATATATGTATTTCAATCATTCATTAAAATATAATAATCAATTTAATGGAATTTGAAATTAACATTCACATGCAAATTAACCATTAATTTTTGAAAATATTGTAACAAAAGTTTTGAAAATCAGATTACAAATTTGAGAATTTCAATAAGTATAATTGAGAAGAATTCACGTTCTGTAAAAAAAGCGTGAAATCACAACAAAAAAAAGTGCAATCTCAACAACTGATTGACTACAATTTCAATGATCATGAATTGCAATTCTAGGAATTGAAAAGTTAAAGTTATTTCAAAATTTTATGAGAAATCGTAATATGACCAACCAAATATTGCAATTTCAATGATTAAAAGTTACAATTTCAACAATTCAAATATTATAAAAATTGTACTTTTTTAATCAAAATTTCAACATCAACAATGTCAAAAATTAATTAATTACAATTTTGATCATTAAATTTGCAATTTCATGAATTTTTTCCTTTAAATTTGAAATTTCAATTTTGACATTTTAATAAGTACAAAAGCAAGAATTTTAAAAGTATATAAGATTGAGGAGAAATTATTATTTTTGAAGCAATTGCACAATTTCAAAAATTGATTGGTTGCAATTGATTAGGCTAGGTTTCTAGAGTTTAGTTACTGTTACGCTGCACCTGTACCCAACGCACCTTCAGGTGTACCCCAAGGAGAGGGGCAAATTTTTTTACCAGGAGGGGTGCTATTGAGCAATGGTGGTCATGGTTGGACCCTTTGGTCATCCTTTAGGGGTACTATGGCTTAATGGTGTTGGAATCATGGTTGTCGTTAAACCAAAACCTATTGGTGTTGATATCCTCTAGAGTTGCTAGAGTTAGAATATTGGTAGGTGGTTAGTCCATGTCACGAAACTCACGGGGAGAGTTGAACCCAATGTGCAACAATCTTCCCCCTAGTGTGAGTTGAGTGAGTCTTGAACCCTTGACTTGTTGCTCTGATACCAAATGTTGGATTATCCCACAATACTGAGAGGCAGGGGTGAATCGGTGTTGTCTTTTTATTTTGAAATAAAAAACAAAAAATGAATCAAACAGGTTAAGACACAAGTTTTATCGTGGAAAATTCAAAAAGAAAACCACCAATTCAAACTCATTTAAAACAAATGAATCTAGAAAATTTCTTTATCTGTTGCTACAGAAAGGATGCAACAACTCCCCGAGTTTCTGCCTACTACAACAGAAAAGGATGATCCAACACCCTATGGTTTTTCCTGCTGCAATAGACAAGGATGCTACAACACCCTGGTTTATGCTTGCTCCAACAGACAAGGATACTACAACACCCTTTGTAGACTTATATCCTTCCTTAGCACCACCCTGCCACCATGGACTGATTTTTATCTGTTTGTTATTCACTTCTTGGACTCTATCATTCGCAATCACAGAGACAAGTTCTTTCCTTCAATTATTCTGTTAATAAATACCTTCACGCTTCCTGTGAATGCATCTCTTCACCATTGCACCATTTCATTGATCGTTTCTCTTCATGAATCTTCTAGTCATGACCTTCCACATTCTCCATTTCCGTAACCATCCTGAGCCGTTTTATTTTATATTAGGATTCTTCCTGACCATATATCTAAGATAGGATGCGGTATGTGGATTGCCTAACTATGACATTTCTCAAAATGTTGTTCTGTACTTAGCTTTCTGCCTCAACCATTCCACACCATTGGATATCCTTCAAGCTCTTCGTGACCGTCGATATCCCAAACTACAAGTTGTAGAACTGTGACATTTTTCAAACTCTTTTCACAATTCTCCACCTTCCTCTTTTCACCTTTTGCTTTCCTCCTTCAGCATTCCGCTGGCGGACTTCAGGTTGCAGAACTGTGACATTTCCCAAAGTATTTTCGCGATTCTCCGCCTTCCTCTTTCTTTCTTTCACATTCCACTAGTGGATTCTGGGTTGCAGAAACCCATATTATTTTATAATTTGATTTCTCATCTTCCACATTCTGTATTCCACTTTCCTCCTTTCTTCTGAACCGTTTATTTCTTTGTGGGTTCACTCCTAGCTATCGATCTGTGATTTAATGTGGATTGTGGATCCTCACTTTTCTTTGTGCAGAAATAATTCACCACCATAGATTTACTTATGGATTCAATGCTGACCATTGATATATGACCTAATGCAGATTAGTCACGATCTTCTCTTTTCTTTGTGCGGAAATCATTCACCATCGTCGATCTTCTCAAAATCGGCTTCCGCATTTTTCATGACTGATTTGGACTGTCCATGTACCTGATTCCATGTAGGAGTCACCAGTTCATTAACTAATCCATTCAACAAGCAAATAGTTGCTAATTTTTTGTCCAACGAATCTCAAATACTTTACAATTTTGTTTATTATATAGCCAAGCAAAACATTAACATGCTTGCTAGTTAAAACAACAGAATCCTTAAGGACCATAAGATCTGTGTCTCCACCAGATCAACGATGGACTTCAAATATGATGAAGCGGATTTCATAAAAATTCTGTGCACATCAAAATTTTCCCAAACCGTGCTCTTCCACCCAGTGGAATCACTAGGAACCGTCGATATAATTTGACGATCGATCTTGGTCGTTGATCTCAATCCAATCTCCAACGATTAGTTATGATTTCACAACCCGAATCACATTTTATCCTCCTCACTCTTTTATCAGTGAAATATTCTTTAGTCATTTATCTTCGTTCATGCCTAATCTCCACCGCACGATCTCTAATCATATGGGAGTTTGGCTTAGACTTATCTCAGATGTAACTCTAATATGCGAAATCAACTTTCAACCATGGATTTGCTTCTACCACGATCTAAACCATCTAATCTTGCATAGACTTAAGTCTCATTTATTATCGATCCTTACAGTGATCGATCGTTGATCTAGAAACTTGCAACAAGGTTATTCTAAAACATATTCCATTCATGAAATATCAATGACCTAATTAATAAATTCATGTTGTCTCTTTCAGGTAGATTGATCAGATAATCAATCAATCCTTGTCATCAACCCTATTACCGATTTTCCTTTGTCATTGTTGAACTCATCCTGCTACCATATCTACAGGTTATTCCTTTTTCATTCGTGAACACCTTTGACATCAATGACAATTATATTCTCAACAATCTACCCCTTTGGAATTGATGGAAACATCTAAACATTCTCACCCTTTGACAACAATGACAAAGGATAACCTATTATGCTATTGAGGATTTCATGTCATTCTTGTTTTTGACAACTCCCCCCTTCATCATATCTCCCCTTGAGACTGCTTACTCCTCTACAATTTCTATAAGGGAATTACTCCCATCTTCTGTCTATGATTCTCAAAGGATTCCTTAGGTAGTGGCTTGTCAAGTGTCTAAAATAGGGAATCCGAAGGTAGTCTCAGTTTGATTTTCTCCTTCCCCTTCATCATTTCTAACCTCGTCATGATCTTCATTCTCTCCCCGTCTCTCCATGTAGGTTTGATTCCTAAAGAGTGTGTAACTAGGAGGATCCTATGATCAACTATGTTTTTGTTAGGTGCTATAGGGATGGTAGGTACTACTGTGGAGGTTTCAGTCTGTGAAATAACTATATTTGTTGAGCTGCCAAAGAGAGATTGTACCTCGGCAAGATCAATGAAATTAACAAAGTTAGGATCCCCTACTAACGAGAAAGTTGTATTTTTTGGTTTTTACACTAGTGGAGGATTAATGATTTCCAATGGCTGACCCTCTTGGACTTCTTTAGAAATTGGGTCTTTAGGATTTCCCGCCAGGATTACTTCACCGTCTACGGTTTCTCCTATAAGGTATTTAGGTTTCTAAGTAGAACTACTTCCTATGTGGGTTCTTCGATATCTTTGAGTTAGTGGTTGGGGTATTTCATCCCCCACAAAGGTTAGTAGGAATTTTAACAAGGTTTTGGGAGCTAGTTCTAACGTATCTAAGCCTCAAATCTTTAAGTCTGTTCATGAAAAGATAAACTAAAAGAAATCCTATAATACCACTATTACTGCTGGATTTGAGTGTTCCTGTTATAATAGACGTGTCGGTTCTTACCTCTCATCTTACCGCTCCCACGCCACCATCCTATTGCTAAACTTCATAAGTGGATTCTACTTATTCTACCTAACAACTCCCCGGCAACGACACCAAAAATGTTGGTTGTTATAATGTCTTAATAAATTCACCAAATATTCAATTATCGATCGAGATTTGTAATCTTAGAGATGATACAAAATATATGCGAACATTGAAAGGTTCCTACGGTGTCGTGGAAATATTTTAATAAAGAAAAGATCGAAAGATCTTTCAAAATGAAAAACGAGTCAAACTCTGGAAATTTAACTACTAAGGTAATTAGCTTGGGACACATGTACTAGATTAGAGCAGTATCAAACTATAATACTCTACTCAATCAATCATAAACTACGTATTTTATAAATAACACTATTCTAAGAAAGTAAACTACTTATTTACAGTGTACTAACTATTCTACTTCTTAATCTATGAATTAGGAAGGTTTGGAACAAAATTAGAACTCTTACAAAAGATTATGTTATGTAATAAAATATTATGATTATTAATCTAAGAAACCCAATAACTAAACTATAGAGGTGGTTTGACAAATGCACAATGATTCAATCAATTTATCTAGCTTCACTTTCCTTGATTGTTATGAGGTCAATATGCATTCATAGTTATTGGCACTGGAGAAGGAGGTGTATCAAAATGGATTTCGAAAGAAATAAAGAAACTGAATGGAATTAGATATAACTTAACTTCTACAAATATATGCAAACTAAGTAGTGTCAAATTAGAGGTGATAGTAAACATTGTGATTTATTCCATAAGCAAATGACTTTAATAGAAAAGGATATTATGAACAACAAACCTATTAATTAAGAAACAAAACTCCTTTAGTAATTACTTGAAAGTTAAAGGTATACTTTTCTTAAATGAAACATGTGTGAGGAAAATATGAATCAGAAACAAACAAAAAAATTAATAAAAGAAGCAAGTAGAAAACTTAATAGAGATGTATTCTCTTAATAAAATTCTATGAAACTTTTTAGCATCCACACAGTGAAGGAAACAGGTCCTATGCTATGATCAATTTACAAAGTACCGGTATGTTTCTCTAGAAATTAACATGTTTAATCCTAGATTCAATATACACAAATATAAATTAAACTAAGCTAAATATCTGATTACCAAGCGTTACAACGGTAGTGAATGAACAAGAATCAGAAACAAAAGAGACAAAACAAAACACAATTCAACACATAGTAAGGTAAAAAGGGAAGTGAAAGATAGGGATGGGACCTAATAAATACTTTAAATTATCTAGACTAAGTTCCTAATTATAGATATAACCATTGTCTAATTATAAACAAAACATAATTCAAAATCCTAAGAAACAGAAATTTAAATAGGTTTAAGACAGAATGGAAAATACCAAAGGTTGGATGAAGGATTGAATGGTAGACTGAACGGGCGGTCTGAATGACAGTCCATATGAGGAAAATAATGGAAAATTGGGAAATAAAAATCCTAGATCATCTAAATATCATTTGATTTCATGCACATGAGAATAAGATGCATAAAGGACAGTAATTGATCCTATTCAGTAATTAAAGTAACAATGGAAAGACTTATGCTAATTCATGATTATAGAGAAACTGTTGTTTATTGCATTATGAAATAACTACGGTATAACCAAAGTAAATCTACAGCGAAATCAGAATTGACAAAACTAAACCTACTGTAAACAGAATTTGAGATATGAAAGCAATTCAACTCTATGTAATTATCAATATAAAACTAAACTACAAGCTAGAAAAAGACTGGATAGGAAACTAGAGATAAACTATGCACGCGACCGATTGCTTTAATTCAAGAAATATAAACTATACTAACAACACAACAACTCATAATGGAATATATGCTGCAGGAAATAAAGAAATGTACAACGTAAACTAACAGGAAACCAATTTGCATAAATAAAACAGTGTTTGAAACTGCTTATCTGCGAGAAAGGAGATAACAAGAACACACACAGGAATGAAAACCGCTGGTTGTTGAGGGGCCCTCTCAGCAATCAGGGTTGAGTGCTAATAAATCACTCATAGGAACAAGAAAATTTATATGCAATGAAAATAAAACTTATATTAATATGTAGAACAGAGTTTTTTTTATAGAGCTTTCCTTCTAATGTCGATTGATAGATTACAAACTAGCTAAATTCTGCTCTCGCTTGGAGGCGACTATATATAATGTTTTCAAGGATGAGCGGGTCGGCCCTTTTAGTGGTCTACTACTCCTAAAATATTTGGTCTTAATGGAAAACAAACAACCACACGACAACGCGTAGTCTTCCTCCTGCTAGCTTGCGTGTCGGTTCTCCTCGTGCATCCTGCGACATATAGATTCCTATGGATGTAGACTTGGATCATGGTGTCGAATGGTGAAAGTAGGATGGTGAGCCTTCTTAGAGAAAGGACCATCATAGCATCAATGTATGGAAAAAATATCTGCTGAAAACCATTTCATACTTTAACCACTTAGGAATATGCTGACTAACAACGCGTGGGCTGATCGGGAGGGTGAATGGCAAGCTGGATATGCTCTGTGCATATCTAGCATGAATTCATGCCCAATTTTAGCTTGTGTAAAGACTATAATCTGCAAACTAAATTAATAGATCAGACATATTTCCTATTATAATTGAATTTCTTAATAAAATCATGAAATAATAGAGATAACCCAAGACTTGCATAAATTCCAAATGCGTTCATATCTGGGGTTGAATGGTAGGATGTATGACAAGAAATATGTCAAAAAGGTGACAAAATAGATGCTAAAAGAGTAAATTACAAGTCGAGAATAGTGACAAAAACGGGATCAACACTCCCCCAAACCAGAGAGATGCCAGGTCCCTATGAGCAAAAATGGAGCTAGGAAGAAGGCAGAGTTGCGTCAGCAGCTGCCTTCGACTTAGCTGATGAAACAGGGGACTTAAATTTCAACTTTCTAGCCTGTGATTTTAAAAGCATGCCTCTCCTGTCGAGATTCATGTGAAGAATTAATGGCCTTGTTAAGTTCCTCGATAGTCCTAAATTGAAGATGCAATTCCTTATTCTCTTGTCGAAGATATGCAATTATCTTGGCGTACTCCTCATTACGACTTTTCCATTGTGCCAATTATTGAGTTGATTGGTATATAGTTGGCTGATGAGGAGTGGATGGTTCTGTGGGCTTCTTGAATTCTGGGGGTAGAATCAGTTCCCTAGATGATTTCTCAAGATCAATAGAGGGGATTTGTCTTTCAAGGCTCATGTCCTAATTAGGTGTAGGGACAGTCTCACGAGCAGCATCTTTGAGCAGTTCGGCTGAAACACTAGCCAATGTGAACAAAGGTGAATATGTGACATGGTTATCTACTTTGGGCTCACTGTTTGGATGACCAGTATGAACAATGGGCTGAACTATGGTCTGGACGATGGGCTCAATAGTGGACTGGATAGACTTTTCCTTCTATTTCCTCGTGTGAGATTGGGGAAAAGGTAAAAATTCAACAGACATGAGTTTGAGAGAGGCAGGTGAACGGGAAGGGGAACTTGCCTCTGGTATATCATCATCAATGTGGAAAATTTTGGGGCTTTTATTCTCTGTGGAAGGATTTTAGCTGGATTCACAGTTATGAGCATGCCTAGGGTGTTTTCGAATATTTAGGTAGGGTTTAGGACTTTAAACAAAAACTTATCCCAAGTTTGATTTCTCTCTTTGAGCTGTTGCAAGATTAGTAGTTTAATCAAACTATGGTGATACAAATTGCCCCTAGGGTTAACTGTGTTCTTTCTAACCTGACTTGACATTTTCTCCAAACTCTTAAGAAAATAAAATGGGAAATTGAGAAGTTGTTGATTAACAAAATGGGCTAATAAGCAAAGATGATAAGATTTTAAAACATTCAAATTACCCTCACAGGTGATGAGGCAGACAATAATGATTAGAGGGTTGATATACTCTGTCTTAACACACTCTCGGTGAAATCCTTTAGCACTTGAAACGTACTGGTAACCCGACTTAAGAGTGAAATCGTAGGTTGACCATGGAAGAAACAAATGTTTATTCCATCGAATGCCTTCTTTGTGGAGCTTTGCTGTGACTGCAATGGTTTCTTCAGTGACTGGAAAAAGGATATGAGCAACCTGAGACATTTTCCCATCAAATCCTTTTGCTAAAATCAGTGAAATTTCTTCGTCAGGCCCCGACAGAATATGTAGAAATGGGTTCCATCTCGTGCAAAAGAAAACCTCCCTGCATTCTCAAAATTCAGGCATCTAGAACAAATCTTGGCAGCTTTCAGGCTCAAGGTGGTTAGGCATTATTCACATAGAGGCAAAGCTACGAGGCTTATTAATTTGTCACAGTGGTGTAGGAATTGAAAACAAAGTCTCATAAATAATACAAACAGATAATCATAAAATTGGCAAAATGGTGTTGCAATGGAAGTAGTAGCTCTGTATAATCAAATGAATAATGAATAATACAATACAATGATCATGTTGGAAGCATGAATGCCAAGACAATTCAAATTCCCAAGGAGTTCATTTGAATTGAATGAGTGAGTCAAGCTTAACTGAATGTAAGCCACAGTCAACACTCAAGTTAACCATTGATCAAAACCCTAATTGACTCAACTGAGCCCGAACTGAAGTCAGAGTGCAATAAATGATCGAGTCTAACTGAAAGTAGCTCAGACACATGTCACTGCAATCCAACCAATAAGTGGTAGTGCATCAATGACTCCAATGAACCTCGATGAGGTTAACTGAAGTGTAATTGACCATCATAAGTGGTTGGAGGCGCCCCTGTTGACTCCAGTTCATTAAATAATCATTAAATAATCAATTTAATGAAGGAAGTCACCTTCACTTCCCTGTTTAACTTATTGTAACCATAAATTAGCAATAAAGTGCATTTATGACACTCAGATCACCGTTGGAGTGCTCCAGTTAGCCTCCCCAAATGTAGGAGAAGGCTAAGTTAGCATTCTTGACTGAAGGTAGGCATGGGTGTGCTCATGCTGATGTCATACAGTGCTCCTTTGATGTCATTTAAGTCAATAAAACTTAGGATAGTGGTTTAACTAGGCCAAATTGACCAAAATGAGTGTGTATGGTGGTCAATGTCTCCAACACCCCCCCCCCCCCCCCTTAAGCTATACTCAGGAGGAGTAGAAAAAATAAAGTGCATAAGAATGCTAGGGCCCTAGCAACTAAGGCCATAGGTCACCCTGTACAATACTAAAACTCAAACAATGCTAAAATCCAAACTAAGTGAGGAAAAGAGGGAAAACTCAGTGGGAAAAACCCCTCCTCAAGCTGAACACTGAAAGTAGTTGGATCACCTTGATGAACTCACCCCCAACAGTGAACGAAGGTAAGTGAAATTTTTTTCTAAAAATCTCTTGGTGAATATTTCTGCAATCTGCTCATCAGTCGGGCAGTATTGCAAAATGATGGTTTTGTCATGCACTAGCTCCCTGATATAGTGCATGTGTATCTCTACATGCTTGGTCCTATGCCTGGTAACTGGATCTGTGGATATCTTAATAGCACTTTGATTGTCATAAAATAGGACAGTGAACAAATTAATACCAAGATAAAACTATGAAAGAATGCCTTGCAACCAAACAGCTTGGATGCAAGCATTCATCGCTCCTTGATACACGACCTCTGCTGAACACAATGCTATGGCGGCCTGCTTTTTGCTAGACCAAGAAATGGCACCACCACCAAACATGAAGACATATCCGGAAGTTGACTTTTGATCAATAGAATCACCCTCCCAATCAAAATCTGTGTATCTAACCAGCTCTAGCTCGGAGTCTGCAGCATAGTGAATGCCATAGGTCCTGGTTCCCTAAATGTACTGGAGGATCCTCTTGGCTGCCTTCCAATGAAGATCATGGAGCTGCTGCATGTATATTGATATAGCATTCATGTCATAATATATATCTAGATGAGAATGTGTTGAGTACAACAAGCTACCAATCAGCTGTCGATAAATTGTGCAGTCCATGGGAGGTGTGTTTTTTCCTTCTTTAAGGTTGATCCCTGAAAGGAAAGGGAAGGGTGTAGGCCTACATTCAGCCATGTTAAACTCGACTAATAGGTCTGATATGTATTTGGACTGAGTGACCATTATCCCATCGTAATTTTGCTCAATTTCGAGCCCCAAAAATTGTTTTAAGAGCCCTAAATCGCTCATTTCAAATGTATTGTGGAGAGCAGTTTTGATGACTGAAATAGAAGCAACTGGATACTTGTGATCAGTAAGTCATCAACATATAAAACAATAATAATAAAATTACCATCAAAATACTGTATATACATATTTGGATCTGATCTACACCTTTGGAAGTTTTGCGAGAGAAGGAAGGCATCCATCTTGGCATACCACTCTCTTGGGGCCTGTTTTAACACGTATAGTGACTTCTTTAGCTTGCAAACCAAATATGGATCAGAGATGTAGCCCTCAGGATGCTTCATGTATATCTCCTCATGAATATCTCCATGTAGAAATTATGACTTAACATCCATATGATGCACTTCCCAGTGCTTAGATGTTGAAATTGGCAAAACTAGGCGGATAGAGTCCATTTTTGCAACCGGTGCAAAAGTATTATGGTAGTCCACACCTTGGACATGGTAGAAAAATTTTGCTACCAGAATTTCCTTATATTTGTAGGTGGTGCCATTTGCGGCAACCTTTGTCTGAAACACCCACTTGCATTGACCAATTTCCTTTCTCAGAGGAAGAGAACCTAGCTCCCAAGTAGTGTTTTTCTAAAGAGATTTCATCTCTTCATCCATGGCAACTTGCCATCTCGGATCCTTCCGAGCATGGTAGTAGGAATTTGGGTCTGAACTTATCATCAAATAACAAGATTCAAATAGCAAATAATCAGGACAAGTGTCACATACCCCAATTTTGTAAAATAATGTTAATTATTTTTAATTGCATTTCCTAAGACATTATGTTAAATTTAATGTAAAGTAGGCACTGATGACTCAACAGAGTCAAAATAAGTGGAATGTAATTCTGAATATTTTATTATTAATAAATAAAAAGTGGAGACAACAGCATTGGGAGAGCTGTTAATAAGAGGTTACTGGTCAAACTCGTGGAAGGAACTAGGTGGAGGGAAAAAGACAAGTGGCAGCATCCTCAAACACTTCCTAAGTTGCAGGTGGAAACTTCCCTACATTTGGGGTCATGATCCCCCAAGAAAGTGGGATTAGAGCAGGTGGCTCAATAAATCACAACTAACCCAAAAATACCTAGGCAATCTTTTAAAAGTACTCAATGAATAGAGTTGAGGCTGCTCAGATATTTTCCAGAGAAGAATCATTCAGGTGGAATGCTATTCAGGAAATTCATTGGGGAAAAAGGGAAAAACAGTAAGGAAGTTGTTCTGAGAGGAATGCTGTAGTAACTTGGTTTATTACAGCTTGTTAGCTGGGAGAACTTACTGATAAGTTCATATTTGATACTGAAACCCCTACGCACAGCGTAGGGGTTTCTTCCACTAATCTAAAGTAACAAACAGTTTAACAAGACAAGCTGAAGTCGTAAGGGTTTCAGTCATCATTGTGCCAACCCTCGAAAGTTCCAAAGGAACCCCACAAGGAGAAAGAGCCATGGTGTAACCAGGCTTACCAGGACTTGCAACTGCTACTCAAATATTCATACCAAAAGTCGTGCTGGAAGGAGAGCCAAGACCTGTAACCACAAGGAAAACTATAATGTTAGAACTCTATAACCCGAATAATGAGTTTATGATTAAGAACGAAACAGTAAAGGAAAAGAAAGAATTACTTAATTCATACATGTTCCTTTTAATGAGACACGACCACCAGTAACAGTAATATAACCATCAACGCGAGGATATAACCCTACTGCAGGGGGGGAAAAGAAGGTTAACGCACAACCACACTCAAATTGCAATACAGTAAGACAAGCCTTCGAACCTCACTGAGGGAGGAAGTTTTTTTTAGACAAGGATTTAGGTTCATTCTACCATAACAGAGGAAAAACCTGAGGGAGGAACAACCAACGGATGACCAACAGCAACGTATGGAACGACACTACTAAGAGGTAAAAGAACGAGCCATAGGAAGAGGACAAGCTGGAGGATACCTTCATAGAGGAGAGGCGACGTAAGGGTGCACTAGCACCATCACAGAGCGATAGGAGCCGAAGGAGAAGGAGGTAATGTGAGCTAGGGTTTGTCAACAACTCTTATAACAACGCGGTATATGGCTATGGTAATTCCACGATAGCCCAGTAAATATTTGACGAGCAGTGGGTTATGTGTATAGTTCTAGAAAACACCTTACGGGAAGAATGATTCCCAATCATTCTTTTAAATCAATGGTTATCCATAGTCCTTGTGCAAGGTCCATCAAACTTTTACACTGCATGCAAATAATGAGGTGTTCATTATTATCAACCCTAGATTGGTAATCATCGAAATCATGGCAAATCTTATGATGACTTTTCAACATATAAAGTATGGTTATATGGAGTCCAAACTATCCCTTATTTCATGGCAAGATTTGGTTATAACCCTCACGCCAGGTAAATAATATAATCACTTTAGCTTACAATTTTATGTAAAGGAGGTAATTCGTTTATGATTTATTTATAGGATCTTAAATAGAGAGTAAGCTATGAATCGATTGTAAACATGGTCGACTTTTAGACCTGTTATTTCCACCTTATAACTCTTCTTATGAAATAATAAGTTCATTCCACTTTTGTCTTAACATAAAATTATATTGTAAAGAATCATAAAGGAGGATAATAGAGTAAAGAAAAACTATGACATTGGTCCTATTGACCTTAATAACCTCAATGGATTATCTATATTGATTAAAATGGCAACATATGGTTGAAAAATACAAAAATGAAAATAGTAACTACTAGGTGGTGATAGCCCTTGATTAAGGTAACATCCTTAATCATAATTTATAGCTTGGCAAGGTTAGGCCACATTTTATTTATTTACAAGGTTCATCGTAATAAAATAGATAGGTTATATAAAAAATTTAGAGATGCATTCTTTTACGAAATATAGTCCCTTAAAGGCTTGTCCCATTGTAAACATAAAGGAGATAGGATAAAACCTGTTCAGTAAAATATATTTATATTATTAAAGAGAAGCTTCAGTTATGCTTGAAGACAGTTGAGGAGTGAATGAAAAACTCTATGCATCAACATTAATATAGTTTCCATAAAAAAAAATCAACAGTAAACTCTTTTAAACTTTTGGTTCAAAATTGGAGACATTAATACATAAACTCCTTATCGGTTTACTTTTAATGTGTAACGAAATAGCATACAAATGAAATCATACTATGGATTGTATAGCTCAGTTTCTCATACTTTGCTATAAAGAATCAGTAGAACATTTATATACATTACAACTATAATGCGAAATAGTTCTGTAATCATCAAGAACCATAAATTATTACTACTAGGAAGAAGGCCAGTTATTAAATGTACCTCAACAAGCATTGGAAATTGTTTAATATCTATTTTCTTACTGAGCTCTTCTTTTGCAGCGAACTTATATTGAATACTTTAGAATTGCGACCAGCAGCACCAAAAACTCTTACCTGTAGTCTGTAAGAACATGAAACTTTCTGCATTAGCTCGAAAGCTAAGTAAGCCTAGTTTTGCATGACAGTCTCACCTTGTGGACGAAAAGAAAACAAACTCAGTAAACTGAAAAGAACCGTTCTACTGCTAAACATAACCAACATATAATTTCAGATAAGGAATGTGGTAATTTATAACTAATTAAATGATTGGTTAACTACATTTATGTTAATGATATGCTTTAAAAAAAAATTTAAAATTTTTCGAAAAATTTGGGGTTTTGACAACAAGAGATCGCAATACCTGCTCTTTGGAAATCAGACTGGGTTCTCCTTGGATCATCCGGATTTTCAATGTTATCTCTTTCGGAGGAGAGTGTCTGTCGGGCCCATGTTGGGTGATGATTTTTTACTTCAGGTTCTGATTCAGCATATGATGTTTTCTGTACACTGATATCAAAAATCATAGGATCCAAATCAGAGTCATCACCCCTAATTTCATCATCCAAATATTCAGTAGAATAGGAAGGAAATTCAACAGTTTTCTCCTTCACTAGTTCCACCTCCTGAAGAGGCTCATCGAACTTGACACTCCTTTCGATGATGATATGTTTTGTTTTGATATCTAGAAGCTTGAAACCTTTTGATTCATCAATATACTCAATAAACAAGCATTCTATGCTTTGCGGTTGCAAAGCCCTCCTTTTATCAAGTGGAATTCGGGCCCATGCAGTGGACCCAAACACCCGTAGGTTCGACACATCTGGCTTGTGTCCAGAGTATGATTCAAAAGGGGTCTTCCCTTTCATGGATGAGTGTGGCACTCTATTCTGAATGTATGCTACAGCATGCATGGCTTCAGCCCACAAAGTTTCAGCCAACTTCTTTGATTCCAACATATAGGTGGTCATCTCCTTGAGAGACCCATTCTTCCTTTCCGCTACACCGTTTTGCTGGGGAGTGTAGGGAATTGAATGTTGGACCTAAATACCACTTTGGGAGCATATGTGGAGCAAATAATTATTGACATACTCCTCACCATTATCAGATCTCAAGATCTTGATCTTTTGTCCATATACATTCTCGATCAAGGCCTTCAGTTAAGTGAAATTTTCATAGACTTCAGACTTCTTTTTGATAAAGAAGACCCATGTGTACCTGGAAAAATCATCAATAAAAGTAAGAAGATACCTTGATCCATTCATGGATGTGATAGGCATGGGATCGCTGATATTAGAATGTATCAGTCCCAAGATGCATGTAGCTTGGCTTGTCTTCCCCTGATCAAACTTGTGCTCAGGGTGCTTTCCAACAACAAAACCCTTGCAAATTCCATTGGTTTCCTTAATGACCAAGAGGCCTTCAACCATGGATTTTTTCTATAATTTCTGCATGTATTTGAAGTTGAGATGGCTAAACCTCTCATGCCACAATCTAATAACTTCATTTCCATGAGTCAACGGTGCGGTGGGCTTTGCATCCGCCACAAAATGGGAAAACTCATAGGCTATTGCATGATGGTTTGCAAGACCTTTTGCAACAAGTTTCTTGGATGTAAGTTCCATGATCTCTACATCATTCAAGCTGAAGGATAATCTCTTGGGCACTCCCGTATGTGTCATTTGATAAACACTCAGGAGGTTTGATGCCAAAGATGATACATACAAAACATTTGAAAAATATCCATTCTCAAGATCAAAAGTACCTTGTCCTTTTGAAATGATGGTGGAGTCATCTCCCATGTGGATGGGAACGGATTTGCCGGTATCCAAAGATGAGAAGGAGTCTATTTCAGCCATCATGTGGTTTGAAGCTCCAGAATCTATCACGAGTGCTTTGGACTTCGAAGTGCTTGACATGAGGGGATGACCTCTTTCATGCTATGGTTCTTGATCTTGCTGATCTCTCCTCTGAAATATTTCTGGAATATTGATGTGATTTCTCTTAAGGAGAGAGGTAGCTTCATCAAGTTTCTTCTTCATGCAGGCATGTTCAGGGTGGAATCCCTTTCCGTAGTATGAACACTTGACTTTTTCCTTTCCATGATGCCCTTTTTTTTTGTTCTTCTTTGAGCCGGAAGACTCATCATGCTGCTGGTTTTCAACTTTAGGCTTAGGAGCTTTGAATTTAGTTTTTGGATTCTTCTCCTGCTTTCCTTTACCCTTTAGATCTTTAGGCCGCGAGACATGGAGGGCTTGATCACGAGAGGATCTGGTGATCCTCATCTGGACAAGCTTATCATGTTCACTTGTTAGGGACTCAATGAAGGCATTTAGTGAAGGAATCTTCCATCCATGGGTTCTGAGCTTCCCCGCATGGAATGTAGAGACAAAAATTGAATAATCAGCTCCAATTTTGGAGAGTATGGTGAGGATGAGCTCATCATCCTCCTTCTCCACTTTGCATTGCTTCAACAGTAAGACAATGTTCTTGAACTTTGTGAAAAAGTCATTCAATGTCTCGAAATTGGAATTTTGGAGAGACATCAACTCATTCTCAAGCTGGTATACTCTCAAATCATTTGCTTTTCCATACATGTTTTCCAATTTGTCCCAGATTTTCTTTGGAGTCTTCAATCCCGAAAGATGGAAAAGAAGATCCCGGGAAACAAAGAGGCACAAGAATCTGAATGCTTCATCTTTATTTTTCAAGAATCTAGCTTTGTATGTCACAGAAGCAGGCTCTTCTTCAGTGTCCATAGTGACCCTATAGATTCCTTTGGCATGTAGTTGTATCTCCATGTCTCCTTTCCATGAGTAGAAATTGAACGAAGTCGAGAGTTCTACGGAAGAAGCCATATGAAATTGCTTGTTTTGAATGCTTTCACCTATTAAAACCTGAAAATCACAACAAAAGGGGCACCGTAAGGTCGAAAAACCTGCACATTTTAGGTTTTCATCACACCCAGCATAGTCAATCAAGCAAGCTTGATCAACAATTTCCTTACTTGGGGTAATAAGTGGTAAGCCTTGGCTTCTGGTGCAGTGATGGATTTTTGAGCTATTGCTCAATTTTCATGCAAGATCTGTCAAAAACTTTGTTTTTGAGAGATCTGAGCTTTGGACGCCATGAGCTCTGATACCATATTAATTTGTCACAGTGGTCTAGGAACTGAAAACACAGTCTCACAAAGAATACAGACAGATAATCATAAAATTGGCAAAATGGTGCTGCAATGGAAGTACCAGCTCTGTATAATAAAATGAATACTGAATAATACAATACAATGATCATGCTGGAAGCATGAATTCCAAGACAATTCGAATTCCCAAGGAGGTCATTCGAATTGAATGAGTGAGTCTAGCTTAATTGAATGTAAGCCATAGTCAACACTCAAGTTAACCACTGATCAAAACCCTAATTGACTCAATTGAGCCCTAAATGAAATCAGAGTGCAATGAATGAATGAGTCTAACTAAAAGTAGCTCAGACACATGTCACTACAAGCCAACCAACAAGTGGTAGTGCATCAATGACTCCAATGAACCTTGGTGAGGTTAACTGAAGTGTAATTGACCATCAAAAGTGGTTGGAGGCGCCCCTGTTGACTCTAGTTCATTAAATAATCATTAAATAATCATTAAATAATTAATTTAATAAAGGGAGGCACCTTCATTTCCCTATTTAATTGATTGTAACCATCAGTTTGCAATAAAGTGCATTTATGACACTCAGATCACGTCCAGAGTGCTCCAGTTAGCCTCCTTGAATGTAGGAGAAGGCTAAGTTAGCCTCCTTAAATGAGGGTAGGTGAAGGTGTGCTCATCTTGATGTCATACAGTGCTTCTATAATGTCAATTAAGTCAATAAAACTTTGGATAGTGGTTTAACTAGGCCAAATTGACCAAAATGAGTGTGTATGGTGGTAAATGTCTCCAACAAGGCTTGCAGAGGATACAGGAAAATGGTGGCTAAACGGCTCTGCGGGAACAAAGATGAGCGAGGACGACATAATGGAATGAATACACAAGGGAACCAGTTTAAAACATGATCCATTCGAGCGAATTAACGATCACGGGAAGAGACTTGGCATGCTTAAATGATCATGCCATCATGGCAAATCTAGAATCATGTGCCGTAAAAAAGGATGCATGCATTAATGAATTCATAGGGTTTTAGTATATTCAACCACGTCCAAAGATAAGCTTTGGATAGGTTGAATACATTACTCAATCCAATTCCATAAAGACGCATTCAAAATCATAATAACCCGAATTAACGAGATGATAGGTCACTTGATGGTTCATGCGTGTAATTAGGTAAGAGGATAAAGATACTGATAGCGAAAAAGACCATACTATCATATCACACTCGTATAGAGTTTACACGAGATCACATTATTCCAAAATCGTAATCAAAATCATAGGTCGAAATTAGTCCTAATAAAATCATAATACGCGTGTAAGCATGTGAATAAGGCTCAATAGTTATGAATATGATGCAGCCAATTAAAATCTTTCCCCGGAAAACCATAAGGATTTGACATTTTGATAGCATGCCTTTATAACAGTATAATTTTCATTCGAGCGTCATTTGACCTTCCATTCGGAACTTCATTCGCACCTTCAAACGAACCTTCATTCAACTCTTCAAACGGACCCTTTTGTTCAAAAATATGCCTTACTAGGTCTGACTACTACTAATTATGCAGTAAAATTTTTGGGCTGTGAGAACATAATATAAATCATCTTTAGTAAACCTCTATTGCATTGTTCCTCACAGATTAAAACAATCTTTCGTTAATTGCATTTTCTTGAAAAACATCTGAAAACATCTATACTTTTGTCAGAAATAAACAAAACTTTCTATAAACATTCAAAAAGTAAAAATAGTGTTTCAAAGACTTTCTAATCTTCCACCAAACCAAATATATGGCATGTCCTCAAGCCATCAAAGAAAATTTGACTGAGTTGCAAAAAATACAACAAATAGTTCTAAAAATGTTGCTATTATTAGTAAGAAAGGAAATACTATCTAATAGAAGGGGATGATTTAGATAAATATTTTCATCAAAAATAACAGTGCTAAAGAGGATTATACAAATAACAAGAGTATAATTGATATGAAAAATGCCATAGGAGTAACTAGTCATCCATGCCTCATTTTGAGGATATCCTATCATCTAAAGAATATTTTAAGTTCACTCTCGAGTTCCTAATATTTCTATAGATATGGGTCCCATTTCTAGAATAATTATATCATATATATTATTGAAGTAGATGATAGAGTCCCAAGTACAACTTACAACCATTCTTAAATGACATGATGAATAATTCGCCTAAACATGTATTGTTCTTTTTCTACCTTTTTAATTTAATATTTTCTTTTGTTTTATGAACCGTGTGCCTAGTAATGCATTAACCAGACCTCTTTTACCTGATATTGCCCCGTTTCCAACATGCCTGTTTAGTACCTCAGTGGGTTTAGCTTGGTACCATGCAAGCATAGCCCCACTGTCAGTGACCCTGTTCAATACCTCGATGGGTTTACTTGCACTTACTAGGCTTCCTTGTTTAAATATATTACTTAGCATGGACCCGCTGCTAGCAAGCATGTTCAGTACTTCGGTGGGTTTTCTTCGTATAATTTTTTTTTCACATGTGGAAGTTGGTTGGTACTTAGAGCGAGCTAAGCCTGCTAAACACATAATTCATATTTATAAATACGAATCTTATAAGTAAAGAAAAGTTTATAATGGCCTAAATTATAAATCATGTCAAAGGATAATAACTTAATTTGTTCTTGGACTACTTAGTCTATCTTCTTCATAGAAAAAAGTAATGTTCCCCACAAGTAAGAATTCCACTTATTCTTGAGTTTTCTCAAAAAAATTTAAGAGACAAGTTGTGATAATGAGTATAGGATGAACGAGTAGTCCTTAAGTGTAAAATAGAACTTTGAATCACATGATGATGAAAATAGGTCTTAAGCAATTGTTTTAATGATAAGTCAGAAATATACATATCTGAATCAATCACCATAAAATCATAAGGAATCATCAAAGCAAGTGGGTAGAAATAATATAGGGAATATTGGAATTTCATTATAACTCCCTATTTTTTTAAAAATAGGCTCAATTATAAGTTCTTAGAGAACTTCCCTTTTTAGGAAACATTTCATGGGTTGGTTAAAGAAACAAGGCTCTTATAATCAAACTAGAAAACTGCTTGTTAGATGATTCAACATTTTATTCGCAACAAAAACATATACATCAAGAAAAAGTCATATAAATTTTATCAAAATTTAGATAAAGGAAATTTTTTATATGTTTTATTTGAAAAAATTCCATACATTGATTATACAACCAAATTCCTTGCATAAATATAGTCATCTTATCAAAAATGAATTTTATTTATTAAAGAAGTAAATATATATTTACATATGTACATAAAAATAACACAAAATAGTTTAAGAATCAGGAGGAGGTGGAATGACTTCCTCTTCAACCAACTCCATTTCCTTTTGTTGTAAGACATTCTTCACAAAATCTTGTTGAGAGATTGGTTGATGGTAAATTCTAAGTTTGTGTCCATTTATGACAAAGTAAATTTGTGAATCATCAATTGTCTTGACCTCTACTGACCCATTATCGAAGGCTGTAACTACCTCATATGGACCCATCCAACGGGAAGTTGATTTTCCTTTGAAATTTTTATACCTTGAGTCAAATAGCAATGCCCAATCTACATTATTAAACTGCTTTTGCTTAATAAATTTATCATGCCTTTTATTTTGTTGATTTTGTATTAACATTGTCCTTTGGAGTGCATCTTGCCTAATCTCATCTAATTCGTTAATATGTAAGATTCGTTGTTTCTATACCTCTTCTAAATCCATACCTAATTGCACAACCATAAAAAAATTCTTAACTTGGAGTTCAATAGGTAAAAGGACTTGTTTCGCATATACTAACTCATAGGGTGTATGTCCAGTAGTATTTCTCCAAGTTATTCTATAGGCCCACAAAGCCTCTGGGAGTATGTCTGCCCAATATTTATGATGTAGCTGAATATTTTTTGTTAAGATAGCTTCCAATACCGTATTGGTTGATTCTACTTGGCCATTGGATTTTGGATGGTAAGGTGAGGATTTTCAATGTCGTATACTATATTTCATGGTAAGCTCTTTCATTAATTTAGAGGTGAATTGAGAACCTTGGTCAGTGACGATTTCTCTAGGCACACCAAAGCGAGTGAATATATCTTCATATATAAATTCTACCACAGATTTCTCTGTAGCTCGAAAACAAAGCTTTAGCTTCTACCCATTTGGTGACATAATCTATGAAAACCAAGATGTATTTCTTCTTACGGGACATGGGAGAAATTGCTCCTACAGAATCAAGGGCCCACTTATCAAAAGACTCAATCATGACCTGAGGATGTAAAGGAATCTTGTCCAATGACGTAGGTATACCCATTCTTTGGAAACTATCACATCATCTAACATATTTGGAAACATCCTTAAAAATACTTGGCCAGTAATAACCATAATGAAATACTTTGTATGTCGCCCGCTCGTTAGAAAAGTGTCCCCCACATGGCCCATCATGGTATGCATAAAGGATTTATGTCATCTTGTCCTCCCATACACATCGTCTAATAATAAGATATGGGTCGGTTCGGAAGAGGTCATTATCAACACAAGAGTAACTAGAACTCTGGATGACAATTCGACTTTTCTCATGAGGAGACAAGTGGTTTGGTAACTTCCCAGTTTCCAAATAGTTAGCAATCACTACAACAAAAAATGGATTTAGCATCTCTTTTTGCATCCTTTTTTGCGTCTATACCATCTTTCAGTGTATTTTTCTTCATTTTATGGACAAAATGGTGCAATTTCACGAGTTGGTGCTATTTTAGGAATTTTTTGTGTCCTTTTTCTAAATCTAGCGCAAATTGCGGCATAATTTGCACTGGGTTTTGCACCTAGTTATGCGCCAGGTTTTGCATCAGGTTTTGCGACAAGTTTTGAGACTAGTTTTGCACCTAATTTTGTGCCTAGTTTGTACATCTACTCTTGTTGTGCCCCCTTTTACACCAATGTTTGCCTCAACTTTTACGCCCTTGTTTTCATCCACTTTTGCATCCTTTTTTACATCCACTTCTGCTTCTTTTTTTTGCATCCCTTCGTGCACCAAGTTTTGCATCAAAGTTTACATCCTATTTTGAGTCTAGTTTTGCATCTTGTTTTGTTTCAGCCATTTTTTCATCCACTTTTGCATCCATTTTTTCATCCACATTTGCACCCACGTTTTGATCCCTTTTTGCATCCCATTTTGCATCCATGTTTACGTCTTTTTTTGCATCTACTATTGCATCCATGTTTGCATCCACTTTTTTCGTGTCCCAATTCACACCCACTTTTGCGCTTACTTTTACACCCACTTTTGTTTCAACTTTTGCATCCACGTGTGCATATTTTTTTGCATCCAATTTTACATCAGTTATTGCATCCCTTTTTGCATCCATTTTTGCATTGGGTTTTGCATCAGGTTTTGCGTTGGGTGTTACGACTACTTTTGCATCTACTTTTGCATCTACTTTTGTTGCATCCACTTTTGCATCCAATTTTGTATCCAATTTTACATCCATGGTTGTATCCACTTTTGCACCACTTTTTTCATCATGTTTTGCTTCCATGATTGCATCATTTTTTGCATCCACTTTTGCATCACCTTTTGCATCCATTTTTGGTGCACCCCATTATGCACCCACTTTTGTTGCAACCTTTTTTGCATCCATGTTTTTATCCACTTTTGCATCCAGTTTTACACCCAGATGTTGAAGATGAAAATGAGGATAATGATTATGATATTGAGGATGGTTATGATGATGATGATAATGTTGTTGATAATGAGGAGAACGATGACAATGATGATGATGATGACGATTATGATGATGAGGAGGAGGAGGAGGAGGAGGATAATGGCAATGACAACATTGTCGATGATTATGATGGCAATGAAATGAATGGTGATGATGACAATGACAATGATGATGAGTACAATCAGAATGATGATGTTGATCATCTTAAAAAATAAGTTGTTCTTTGTCATGCATAAATCGTGTGTGTCCTCCATGACCCTTTTCCACTAATCACATATTTTGGGTAGATGCTATTTTCTTATGCCAAAGGTAATGATGAATAACTGATGAAAATGTCAATAATCATGATGATGATGTCAAGGACAATGGTGATGATGATGACATGGATGATCATTATGCCGATGATGATGACTATTGTGATAATCATGATGACAATGACAAAGATGATGATGATGATGATCATCATCATCATCATTTCCATCATTGTCTTCTTTAAAAACATCATCGCTGTCATTGTCATCTAGTTCATCATCATCATCATCATTTAAATCATATGGGATATGTTTACCATTTAAAGCATGCATAAAAAGTGGGATTATTCTAAAACACCCCACCAAAGTACAAAACTCAAACCACAAGGGAAACATAATATTGAAATTGTTCCAATTTTCTTTCTCCCAACAAAACATGCTTCATTTTAGGGAATTATGTTAAAATCCATACATTCATAGTCCATCCATACTATACTTGTAATAAATGTAAATATAATACTTAACCGAATTTATAAAATAGGTAAATATTTTATAAACACCCTTATGATATATAAACGTCTTTCACCTTAATAATGGTAAAATAGGTAAATATAATAACAAGAGCCACGAGGTGGCAATGTCCCCAAGGATAGATTTTAAGATTTAAGATTGAATGCAAATAAAAATGCCCCATGTAAGACTGAGTTGCTTTTAAGAGGACTATATCTTTGAAAAGATCCAGGATGCTAAATGATTCAAAAACACCATATCGTGATAACTAACAACACACTGGCCACAAGTCTAGGGAGATGATACCAGAATTAATTATGAGAAAAAGGGTGGCGAGACTCGGGTGGAGCCAAATTGTGAAAAAGCACAGTAGCCGATGAAGAATATAGTACACCTACCACCATCCAAAAATTCAAGGTAGATCCGCTAGCAACTCCAAGTCTCGGGAATTCAACAGCATCATATCTCTTTTTTGTGCAAGTATAGGTGGAGGAAGCATGTCTCTAGATGCATTAGAAAACATCATAATACATTTATGCAACATTTGAAATCTTGTGGGTAGAAAATCCAATGACGTGATTATAAGACATATAGAAAAAAGGTCCGTTAATAATCTTTACAGTCCAATAGGAGATTTTAAGATAAAAATACTTCCTCCATAAAGAAGTCTATACACTTTAGATTCATACATCAAATGTGGGTTATTTGTCTTCACTCGCTCATGAAAAAGTCATTGAGGAACATCACCTAAGGGTTTTCAGAGTGATTTACAAACACATATTTTGTCCACTGGTATATTTATGATCTATTTGAACTAGCAAAGCCTGCTAAACAAGAAACTGAAAAATAATATGATTGATGAGATGCATAACAATGGAAGCATTTAATTCACACAAAACATCAGAAAATAGTGGAGGTATAGCATATAGGTGCACGTGTCGTATGGGAGTGCAGAATTTGAAAGGAAGTGTTGCAACAACTCTTCAAAAATTTGAATAGCATAGCTCACAGACATCATGCATTGTGGGGTGAGTAAAACCCTTGCAACTCAAGTTCCACATTTGCAGTGTTAACTTAAAAGTAAACTCTTATTGAATATAATTGGAAAATAAATGAAAATAATAATAAGTTTCTTATTGAATATAACTAGAAAATAAATGAAAATAGTGAATTATTCACAACATCACATCACATATAGACACATATTTTGGGTATGGAAACCCCCAGAAAAAACAAAAATGGGAAAACCACTGCAGCAGTAAGATATATAATTTATATTATCAAGATATGGAACTTTTACAACCAACAGGTAAAATACACCCAACCTAGTAAACTGAAAACCTCAACAAAATCAACAAGAAACCCAACAGCAAGGCAATGCTTCTCTGTGCAACTGTACGACCCTCTGTCAGTAGTACGACCTGCTATATGGATTCCATATGGTTGCTGACATCGGCAGTACAGATCCCTATGGT
This sequence comes from Pseudotsuga menziesii, assembly GCA_001517045.1. Taxonomy (NCBI): domain Eukaryota; kingdom Viridiplantae; phylum Streptophyta; class Pinopsida; order Pinales; family Pinaceae; genus Pseudotsuga; species Pseudotsuga menziesii. The sequence continues at coordinate 1,352 of LPNX010732619.1, read as the reverse complement.
TTGTACAGAAGTTGTACGGTGCCCTTGTTGCGTGTCACACTGCCCCTCTGATGTGCGATTTGTATGGTCTTGCTCAGTCTCGGTGAAGTTACCATGCAACTGCTCCTACGAATTTTCTATAAAATCCTAGATATGACTTCTCTCTTCCTAAATCATATCTATGTATGTGTCCTCTCCACCAAATCTCCTTTTAAGTTTATTTGCTAAGTGAAAAACATAACCCTCACTATGGATCTATGGATGAGATCCTCTAGTGAGAATCAATGGCCAATATTAGATTAGCCATCACTTAAATATTTCACTTTTTACTTTAATAAAGTGATTCCATTAAAGTCAAAATCAAATTAGATTAATTAAAGTATTTCCTTAGTAAAAACTTAGGAAAATCACTTTAATAGATTTGGCTTCCAATTTAATGTCTCTCTAGCATGAAAGGACACATGTAATGCTATAAGACCTTCCTTGTTGCACTTTCTAGCACTAGTAGTCTAACTAACGTTTTACCAAAAATAGAACGAACTCCTCGTTTCAAATTGATTTTCTCCTCCTTTGTCGCATCTTCTTTCGTCGCGGTCTTTGCTTGTCTTGCGACTGAAATATTCATCTTTCCGAACAAGGATGGGTCATAAGACCTTAAACATGGCTGAGGAAGGAAAATAAGTTCCTCAGGGATATCATTGAATCTTCTTGGACTCAAGATCTTTGAGTGATTTCTTGTACCATCACATTATCTCTTTGGAAGGAGTCTGTGTAGGCCTTCAAGTGGGATACATGTGTAATGGGTAGGTTTTTTCAATTGAAAATAGGTTTGGACCATGCCACATGGTTGATAGAGTAAAAAATGGATTTAAGCCCTAATTGAACCTTATTAAGAACAAGTTCCATGAACAAACCCTATATACAACAACATGACCCCTCTATAGGGGGTATTTTCCCTATGCGATGAATATGGGTTCCATTAAGATGTTTCACACACTATGGATGGGTATTAGTTCCTTAACCGTAGTTGTGGTAGAGAAACAACATCCTAATTCCTTTCCATTAGTTTTGGGAGAGAAACATTATCCTCAAACCCTAAATATATTTTATCAACCTCAAATGCCATTGGCACGCCCTGAAAAATAAACATATGAATTATGTTGGTTAACAATCACCTCCAAGGGTGCTCTTCATGTCATTTATATGTTATTTGTGTTTTAGGGATGTGTCTATAGGTATTTCCAATTTCATAAGAGGACGATAATAGGTTTTGTCAGGGATGATTTTAGGGGCGAATTATAGCCCATTGGCGAATTTTAAGGGGTACCCAAAAAAAGATGGGCGAATTTTTAATATTAAAATGGTTTTTTTTA